>CAXARO010000736.1:0-73703 GCA_963971305.1 Arcuatula senhousia
ATCTAACAGAGACACCAGGTTGACTTAGTAACATTTAAAAAAATGCCTGTTCATCATAACGGAAAACATATAAAAATGTATAGTCCATCCTAGACATTTTTAGTAGGTACCTTTACGTCCACTCGAGGACAAATCAAGTGCCAAAATTGCAAAACATCTTGAAGAAATTTACAACACCGAATGTCCTCCCCCCTTTTACAATGCAATAACGGTAAAGAATTCCATGGAGCTGGGACTACCTTATGCAAAAGATTAAATCATCCACAGAGTCAAGGCAAGGTGGAATCATCCCATCAATCTTGGAAAAAAAGATATGAGAAAGCAGGAAAATACCAACTAGGATAAATCCTTGCAGGAATACTGTCGGATTAGAAATGAAGAACATCACGACTCTGTTGGTATGTCACCTTTTGAGGTGTACAATGGACGAGTGTCACAAAGTCTAGGTTCTTGTGTGAAGAAGTCAGCCACAGAAAAAAAACAGGACAATAAGATGCCATCTTAATGAACAAAAATCTATCCGAACACGGGCTAAAAAACAATCCGACAGGGCTGCGGATAACTTTAATTTAAAGAAGACCACCAAGTATCTATAAAATTGGAGAAAAGGTTTTGGTAAAGCATTCAAACAAACATTGGACCATCAAACGAAAACGAATAATATCTACAGTCAGTGCAGGCATAGTTATAAAGAGTAGTTTGAAAATAAACGCATACAAAATAAAAACTGAAGATGGTAGTATTAAATGGTTTCCAGTTACTGATATTGCTGCATTGAGCATACAAGCTGATCTGGAAAAACGTGCAAAAATATCAATAAGAACAAACATGTTTAAACAAATATGTAATTGTATAGAATTCACTTGCAGTAAAATTCCATCCCCAGGCTGCAGCTTCGGTATGAATAAAGTATGTTGCAGAAAGGACAAAGAAAATAGATTTCGAATTCCTTCTCACAATATAAAAGAATGTATCAATTGAAGTACTGTATCATCTTTCATTTAACTTTTATTGTATATTGCCTTTATCACATATTCTGGTACAAAGGATTGAAATGCACGAGTAGGTGAATAAACGTATCCGATTTACGATGAAATTACAATCTCAAAGCAGCCTAAGCTTATGATTATGTGCTGTATTATAGATGATGATATCAAACAGGAGTATGGAAGAAAATGTTCTCGACCTAACCCATATAAACAATGAAATTACAGAGAAAATAGCCTTTCATATCACTCAAGCGGGCTGCTTGCTGTTTTGATATTGGCCCTGGTACAAAGTATCATGCATATTATTCAAATCCTATCCAAAATTTGTCAAACGATGATCCACTGCTTCACATAGAACATTTAACATAAAAAATACCATATGATCTAGGGTAGTGTGACTACCGGTATATTGGTATGTACAGATGTGCGGCTGGAATTAGTTTTTCTTCGGGTCTAAGGGTATATGAGCAGGTATCCTTTATAAGGTTATATATATTTTAAGGCAGAAATTAAAAATGAGAGTATTGTACTTACTTAGATACATTTCCTCAGAATTGATACTGGTGTCAATCTGTCTTCATTATGTACGCATACTAACAGTCATTTATTCATTTTAAGTACAAACATTATACTTTAAAATTTTATTCTTTCCCGAGACTCCATCCGCACGTCTGTATTAGTATTTATATTAATTCAACCTCCCTGCGTCCCCCGGGGAAAAATGTTCAAACAATATCTTCCAGGAAGATCTCTGGTTAAAGCCAAGCAAATATAAAATGTGGCGGGTTAGTTTTTGGGACTCATCCTAACACTTTTAATAATCCACAACAAAGCGCAAGAATAACACGGTATAATTTACAGATCAATGAAGACACCAACAAACAATGTCATATATCAAATTAAAAAGAATTATCTTTAGGTTCAGTGCCAAGTTTCAATAAATGTCATGGATTTGTGTATTCCATACACTGCCTTTAGGTGATCTAACATCATTTCATGGTTTTATCATATGTTGAACAATTGTCTTGAAGTTTTGCACAAAGCAGTAACATATGACGATTAACTTGATGATGACCTTGTTGGTACCATTAAATTGACTTAAAATCTGTCCACGAAGGCAGTATCACGTAAGCTCTCGCTCATTACGGACAAGAGTTGGTTGCGGACGGACTTTTTGTGATGGGGAACTATCTAGCCATATTTAGAGTCATTGATGAGCCTCGTCATGTGTTTATTTAATTAATTGGGCATTTTAGGATAATTTCTTGATAACAAGTATATTTTAAGTGATTACTTAATTTTAAAAATCTCATCGATTACTCCACCACTTTTTGAAGATTTTATTCTTAAAAATTATGTAGTTTTCGGTAAAAATTAAAGATTACAAGAGCAAAATTATTACTTGATTATTCACAGATACCCCAACAGGAACCAAACATTAAACACATATATAAAATGGCCTATGGTGAGTTTGGCTTAAATAAATGGACATTTCTTTTGAAAAGTATTATAACAATCAAACGCAACCAATGGACACAAATATCATATGGTTATCAAACACAACTGACAAAAAGCAAAGCAATCGTACAATAAGCTAATCGGATAAAATTGTCGGAAAAAAAAGAAAAATTATCGGACAACAAGAAAATGTCGGACAAGAAGCATCGTATCACCCGTGCAACGCTATATAGGTTATTTACAGGCGATGAACATAAAAAGGATGATAAAATGAACATGAAAAGATTGGACAAAATTAGGATTAGTGTTGAATGTTGAGAAATTTGGGACTATTCTAATTAAACATACCTCTTCCTCCATGAAGGTGAAGAAATTGCTAATTGATTAAATAATCGGAACAGATTTCAATAAAAAATTAAAATAACTTCTATGGTTGGTTGATAGTTAAACTATGTGCCTTCCTTGGGTAAGATCTATGATTTAAGGTTAGTGAGGACACCTGACCCCAAAAATAATGCCGAATTAAAAATGTCCCTTTTTTGATATATTAATATAAGGTTGTGTAAAAATATTGGACCCCCTTTCCAGGCTTGTTTTCCCAAATTACTATAGATTATATAGGAAAGGCCAAATAATTAGCATAAAATCTTGTCGCAGAAAAAATCCATGATTTAAAATTTTTATTTTTATTTGATAAAAATCAATGAAATACAGTATATTTTAAAATAAAACAATAACAAGAGGCTCCCAGGAGCCTGAATTGCTCACCTGGTCTTGATGTCAACCCTATGAAGAACTTTGTAGAGCGAAATAAGCTGATAATTTAAGCATGCAACAGCTTTTCTCTTTCAGCAATAGTTTTCATTTCTTTATCTGCTAAAGTTTTCATTATATAAGCCAAAAACATGAAAATATGTAAATTTAGGGGCTTTAATCCCTTTAAGGGGTCATCTGACAACTTCAACCCTATGAATGCTTTTGTAGAGCTATTTGAGCTGAACATTTTAGCAAGCAACAGCTCTTCTCTTTCTGCAAAAGTTTTCATATTAGGCCAAAAACACTATTTTTCGCCTTTAAGGGGTCATCTGACAACTTCGACCCTATGAAAGCTTTTGTAGAGCTGAATGAGCTGAACATTTAAGCAAGCAACAGATTTTCTCTATCTGCAATAGTTTTCATTCTATAGGCCCAAAATACTATTTTTCGCCTTTAAGGGGATGTAACCCCTGTAAGGGGGCATCTGACAACTTTGACCCTATGAAGACTTTTGTAGAGCTAAATGAGCTTAACATTTAGCAAGCAACAACTTTTTTCCTTTCTGCAATAGTTTTCATTCTATAGGCCAAAAACACTATTTTTCGCCTTTAAGGGGCTGTAATCCCTATAAGGGGTCATCCGACAACTTCGACCCTATGGATGCTTTTGTAGAGCTAAATGAGCTGAACATTTAAGCAAGCAGCAGCTTTTCTCTATCTGCAACAGTTTTCATTCTTTTGGCCAAAAACACTATGTTTCCCCTTAAAGGGGCTGTACCCCTATAACGGGTCATCTGACAGCTTTGACCCTATGGAGACTTTTGTCGAGCTTAAGGAGCTGAACATTTAAGCAAACAACAGCTTTCCTGTATCTACAATAGTTTTCACTATATAGGCAAAAAACATGAAAAAAAACTATTTTTCACCTTCAAGGGGCTATAACCCCTATAAGGAATCATCTGACAACTACGACAAAATGGTGACTTTTGTAGATCTTTTGATGCTGAAGCGGTGGGGTGGCATCAGATTTCATCTATCTCTTATACCTTTTGATTTACAAGCCAAAAACACTAGTCTGACCCCCTGGTCTATTTTTAGTAACTGTGGCCATGTTTTTCACGAATCAAAAATCGAAACACAGGTTTGGTGCAGGACACCCTTAGGATCATTCATAACAAGTTTCATTAAATTCTGTTCAGTAGTTTCAGAGGAGAAGATTTTTGAAAAATTGTTAACGGACGACAGACGACGACGGACGCCAAGTGATGGTAATAGCTTACATGGACCTTCGGTCCAGGTGAGCTAAAAACGGGGGGTTACCAGCTTATTTTTCTGTCTACAATACAAATCTTTGTAATTTTTTTGTCATTTTTCAAGTGGATTATCTCCCTTGTTTTATTTGAAAATTTTATTTATGAAGGAAAGGTTGTTTCATTTGTGCTAAAATTAATTAATTTTGATAAATAGAAAATAAAGAGATGTGGAATAAGTGTACGCGACACAGCCCACAATTAAACGGCAATTTAGAAAAACCACAATGGACAACCGCCAGCAGCCTTCAACGAGGCCATTTGGCACTGCTCGCGGTTATGCAATTGGCCCATGGTCTAAATAAGATGCATATAATTCAAATCCAGCCCTGAAATAGTCACAGATAGACCCCCTTCTTAAACAAGGAACAGAAAACATCAAAAAGACAAGTACAAACGAAAGCTTTGTCAAGGATTCCTGGCTTAGGACAGGCACATGTAATATGTGGCGGGGTTAAACTAGTTTTTTGGGCCCAACCTTCCCCCTATCAATATTCCTAGACAAAGCACAAAAACTAAACACACAATAAAAATCAAATCGATCAAAGTCCAATTCTACTAGAGAGAACCTAAGACAAAAAACAAGAACGAACAAAAGGACGGTAAAGGAACTCTCTATAGAACACTCGCTGTTACTGACAGCTAGCTGAGAATCATCAATCGACTGATGTAAAAAAATCAAACGTATCGATCTTAAATCCGACACAACACTTCAAGCAATAATGATTTAGTGAAGTGTCATCACACAAAACCGACACGCTTGATCGCTATAATGCTTAAAAATGACAATAGTAAAAACGTTTATGGAAGTTTTAAAGCGCGTATTAAGTTTTCAATATTTCTGCCAAAAAACACTAAATTCAAAGATTTAACCAAGATATTCATTTCATATCCTTTCCGTAATAAATTTTGAAGCCAATTTTTCATTTCTATTGGATTGCTTTTAAATTTGTGAGCTTTATAAAAAACATTACCATAAAATACAGGATGTGATATTCCTTTCACTATAAGAAAGTGACGTGTACAATTAAATTTTTCAATGAGAGATCGATACTTGTGGAAGAATTTAGAAAAAGATTTTACTAATTTGTGGTATCGATAACCTTGTTGTAATAATTTTTCAGTAATAAAACGGTTTTTATTATTAAAATCAGAAACACAACTGCAGATCCGAGCATATCTTACTAACTGTGAAATGTAAACCCCGTATGACGGCGCTAGTGGAACATCTCCTTCAAGAAAAGGAAAATTTATAATAGGGAAGGTAAAGTCGTCACGTTTATCATATACTTTGGTATGTAATTTTCCGTCAATAATACTTAAATCTAAATCTAAAAAAGGACATCTATCACCGGTGACGTTAGATTTGTTCAAGGTTAATTCAGAAGGATAGATATCTGTAATAAAATTAGAAAATGAAGGATTGTTGAGTGCAAGAATGTCATCTAAATATCTAAAAGTATAATTGAAAGTTTCGATTAGGTTCTGTTTGTTCGGGTCTTTTTGTAATTTAGCCATAAATTGAGATTTTTTTTAAAGAAAGTTTTATTAATTGAAACTATTTAACACAAGTGTCAAGGTATTTGTGACATTTGTACTTGTTTTTTTTGTGTTTTTTGTTTTTGCATTTTTAGCCGTTTCTGGTCACATGACAGGTGTCCTCACTAACCTTAATGGATTGGCCCTCACACTCTCTTTGCTTATTGAAATGTAACTGCTTGGCAATTTATAAATTGATATATTTATTTTTTCCATAGACATGATAGATGAGTTTCAAAGCATTGGAGACTGGGCTCCAGCATTGAACAACCTTTTTCATGAAGAAAAGAATGAATATCAAGAAAGGGCAAAAGAAACGTCAAAGGTGCCATCAAAAGAAAAGGAAAAGCTGCTAAAGCTCTCATAAAAAAGATCATCAGCCAGGAAATGTTTAAGTCCTCTACTGGCTTCGCCGAAGGGGATTAGGTTTGCACTCCGTCCGTCTGTCAGTCACACTTAGGTTTTCATGAGATTTTTTTCTAAAACATAGAATATCATGTACATGTATTTTACACAAAATGCCCCATAAAAGTAACGGACTGGGTTTGACCTGGAAAAAACCACAGGTTTGATAAAAAATAACAATTATTTGAGCAATGGTTCTGAAACTTAATTAGAAAAGTAAAATATCATATCTTTAATGTTTGACCAAAACAAGATGGTGGATTTTCAATAGAAATCTCCCGTAGACATGTAAAATTAAACGCTCAGCTCAGAGAAATGGGATCATGTAACATTATAGGTGGGTTGGACCGTGGGATCAATTAGTGTACATATTGTAATACCGTCATTGAAAATGTAAGAAGTTATACTTACCTTGGTATAACCTTCGGTATAAGGGGAAATTTTACAGAGGCCAAAAGTACGTTATATCAGAAAGGTCTTAAAGCATATATCAAGATGAAAAAAAATGTTTTGAACACCATTAACCAAAATCAAAACCATACTACATTTATTTGATCACACTGTTAAACCTGTTTTAGTGTATGGAAGTGAAGTTTGGGGTATATTTGATGCAGATAAGCTTTAAAAAAACATAAAGACACATATTTTTACAAATTATGTATGGATTTTAAAGCTGAAAAAGTACATATTAAATTAAGAAGTTAGACAACGGGCTACTAATTTAGCAATGGTTGGAGAATTAGGCATATTTCCACTTTTATTACAATCTTTTTTAAAATATGATAAAATACTGGGTACAGTTGTCAAAATTTAATGAGAATGAAAGTCTTGTAGCAGAAGCTTTCAGTTCATCTAAAAAGTTACATGAGATTGGTAAAAATGTGTAGACGAAATTTCAATTTCTTTGGCTTAGATAGAAAAGTGGCGATAAATCTTAAAGATATACCTCTTAAATATAAAGAATTATGGAGAAAAAATATATTTAACGACATTAAAAATCCAGAAAGGCGAAACAAACTTAAAACATAGACTTTTTAAGAATAACACCAATTAGAAATAGAGCGTGGACGCTATATAGGCTTATACAGATATAGCAGCATCTCAGAGAATCTGCAATTTAAATGGAGTAGAAGATGAGCAACATTTTCTATTTACATGTCCTAAATTAGACACTATTAGACAGAACATATTAAATCAGATAGAAAACAGGTTTCAAAACATAAAATCACTTGATACGGGTAGCCTTTTCATGAGGCCGATTTTGGACTAAAATCCATAGGAATCTCCATAAAACGTATATTCAACATTGCATGCATACTATGCAATACAGGGTAACAAATGGGGTTTCAATGGAAAGAGCAATCCTTGCCCGACATTTTGAAAGTATTTAGACTACTCTGGGACTTTTGAGTCTGCAGACGACGAATTTGTACTTGATCAACTTTATTTGCTAATAAGCAAAATTAATACTTTAGGACAAGAAATTTTTCTGGCTTGTCGGCAATCTTGCCAGAGGCGTCTATCAACACTGACTGTCAGTGTTGATAGACGCTCCCTCTGGTGATAGTCCGAGATTGCTCTGACGTCAATTACTTTTCAACGCTCTGACGTCCTACGGCACCAGCTTACTGGAAAAATGCCGAGGACGTCAGAGCTATCTCGGACTACTCTGGTGATAGATTGGCCTTTACGGGTGTCTTTAATTGACAATAAAATATTCCTTAGTCAAAAACGGTTGTTTTAAACAAACATACACATATAATACAAGTATTTACTTCCAAAAATTCTTGTCGGACGTAGCACTTATTAAAATAGGTTGACTATTAAATTTTAGACTTATGAGATAAAGCTGCATATTTTGTTTAAGATTGTTAGTTACTACTCCGTTACTCTTCGTAAGGGTTACGATTCCCGACTAAGGAAAACAATTTTCTTAAATACACATTTCATCTCATGTGTTTAAACAATTGCATATTGAACAAAGTGTTTCGGATTAAGTTTCAGATAAACGTGTTTATTAACTTCAGATATATCGTATAAATTTAGTTAGTTAGACACTGATCTTGAACTTGATGAAGTTCAGTATCAAAAATCAGATATCAAACCAGGGGTTCTTCTCTCGCCTACTTTTCATCACGTGAATGAGTAAGCGAGAGAAGAAACCCTGGGTTTCCGAGGATGATATCTCCTGTACTAAAAAGTTTTCGATCGCAATACTGGTATACCAATACTGGAACAAAATTTTATTCCAGTATTGGGAGGACAGGGGGGTACCCTACCCCCGCTTCCCTACACTTTCTTTTAATTTACCCTACCTCCTAATTATGGTCAATTATCAGCCTATTTTACGGAAAATAAGCTGAAGTTACGAAATGTTGTAATTCTTAGCCAAATAGTATAGCTTATGTGCACGTTGGCGGGGTCTTTGAATTTATAAGTTGCACTAGCATGAGTATATAATGGTGGGGCTTCAAATTAACCCACAAAATCAAGGAAATTGTGCAAATTGTGATACAAGCATGAAATTTTTCGCAACGCTTCCCTTACTTGTGTAGACTGACATACATGTGATTCTCCCGCCGGGAGACGAAATCTCCCGACTTTTTGATCCATCTCCTGTTCTCCCGACTTTTTGTGTAATCTCCCGCTTTTTCAAGACGTGGCGAAATTTTAATTTATTAGACATTTTGGGTCTCACTATTTAGCGACAAGAAGCGTTAAGAACCGACAATAAAGATTTTTTTTAACGACAAGAAAGATTTCTAAAGACGAAAAGTAAAAAAAAAAAAAAAATTGTGGAACTAGTATGTGCCGATACAAGAAACATCGTGCTAATTAACGTAACACTTTCTCTTGCCCAAGGAGAAAATTTTATTGAAAAAGACACAAAGACAGTCACACACAGATCCTAGCACGAAAAATGCAAGAATCCTCAAAGTTGAAATAACCAAATCTTATTAAGAAAATTAGAAACACGAAATCTATCGTCATTGGTTTTTCTCCTTCAACCAATGAAACTTCTTTAAAACTATACCCAAAACATGCGAAGAATATACAAATGATTCATCCATAAAATTAGAGAAATGTAACAAAAACATGCAAAACATAAACGCTTTTTAAAAACAAACGAAATAATCTTCAAAAGATTTTATTTCTAATCACCTTGCATCCTATTATACTCAAGTTTGTTGTTTTACCGTGATATTTACATCGCGGTTCTTTAAAAGGAATAATCAAAACAATCAATAAGCGTGCCGTTAATAATGTTGATTGCTGTTTGTAAAATAATTTAATATGATTACAAGATCATAAATGGCGCGTGTAACCAATCAATCATATGACCACTTTCTTGATTAGTAATTATCGTACATCTACCTTTTTTACTAAACAGTTGCTGGGAATTTAAAAAAAAAAGAAATTTCTTACTTAAATCATAACTTGATGTTATTAATTATTATTTAATAAAAACATGTAAGCTTTTTACCACAAAATTTAATTTATTTGTTCGAGTTTAATAATGTTTTTAATTTATAGCTGAGAAAATCATATTTAATTATTGTCTCAATTGAAAAATTCTATTTTTTTCGTTTTTTTTATGCATTTGATTTGTTTTATTTTAAAGCTCAACTTAATATTAAACTTTTGAAAAACTCTTGTCGGTAATTAAACTTTCTTGTCGCTTCTTGTCGGTTCTTGTCGCTTCTTGTCGGTTCTTGACGCTTCTTGTCGGCCCTTGACGCTTTTTGTCGCTAAATAGGGAGACCGGACATTTTAATTGATCAGCCGTAAAATATTTCCGGTGTTTTAGGGGTTTGTCAATTAGGTAGGCGTTAAATTAACAGGTATAGGTGTTAATTAAAAGTTTATTGCCATAATTGACTTGATGATTGTATACACAGATTGAGATTAATCAGTGAAGCCATGTATATTTGGCACACGCTAGTGCCCTCAATTGACATTGAAATGCAATTTTAATGAGCATTGAAAATCTCCCGCTTTTTAGTCCAATCTCAAGCCAAAAAATTCAAAATCTCCAGCTTTGTCATCACAGATCCGTCACATGTATGTACTGAAATTCAGGTCCTGGCCAAAAGAAAAATTTCATTTTTCAAGATGGCCACCCAATTTTTCAAAATGGCGTCATTTTTTAGTACCATTTATATTAGTTCATATTATCACTCTACAAGGTCTTGCAAAAGAACTAAGATTTCTTCATTAGAGTATTTTTACAACATTAAGACTCGATGATGCCCAATAATATTGCGCATAAACACAACTTCCGGTTTGAAAATGGCGCCAAAATAGTAATAATAACGATTTTTTAACTATATTATCGTATATTTTGCTTATCGTTTGAAGTGTGGTCAGGACTGTCAATATTTTGCATAATACTTGTTCATATAAATATAACAGAATAATTCTTTAATATATGACAGTTGCATGTTCATAGACCTGCACATGGTTATCGGGAATGTCAAAGGCAGTTGTATTGTTTAAAGGCACATTTGTATTGGTAAAGACACGGTGTTTAGTTAGAAATTATTTCCTGCTATGTTTATATACAATTAATCCGATGTCTTCTGGAAATTACTAAACTTTTCACAACCAGATGACCCCGAACATGGTCATCTTATTAATGTATGCTACCCTTATCATGTGGTAGAGTAACATATTTCGAGATGATAGGTAGAATTATCAAGTATTAGTCGGCAAAAAGATCGATGCATGTCTAATTTATGCAAATTTTAACTAGCCTTTGTCATTAATTCAAAACACTAATGCCCTCCAGTGTAACAGGCTCTGGTATCCGGGGGGGGGTCACTCGCTATATATTGGGTGGTGGGGAGGGTCTGACAAACGGGGGCATTGTTTTCGTATATTTGTCTACAATGGGGTATGTAATTTTTACTGTGTCTCTGAAGGGGTATGTAAAATCTAGTCTCTAATGGGTTTATAATAAACAAAGATTATTCTACCACAGGGTTATAATTGAATCTAAATCCTATCAGGTCAGCATCTTAATTGGATTATAACAGTTCCCTGTCATTTTAGAGCTTATCTAATACTTATTATATAAATTCCATCCCTTATCACAATCTCTTAAGTTTGCACAGCAGGAATCTGGAACAAACAAATTAGGAGTGTATAATTTTGTTTGTTGGTCTACAACGGGGTTACTTACAGGCAAGAAGTCTTAAAAGGGGTTGCGTATTCAGGAAAAAAGTAGTCTACGAAGGGGTCGGGGTTAAAGACCTCTATCTGGACCACCCCGCCAAAAAATTTTCAAGTACCCCCCCCCCCCCCGGGTCTGGTATGAACCTAACGCGATCGATCACTAGTCCATTGAAAATATAGGTGTTCGAGTCTTGCTTTGTAGTTTGGAATTGATTTTGGCAGTTGCCTGCCGAGTTCATCCGTTTTCTCTAGGAAAGCCGGTTACTCAATATGTACGATGTAGCTCATGTGCGTTGAAAAAAAACCGTTAAATTCAAAAACCTATACTCCTATTTCTGAAATATGGGTCGGAATCGTCCAAAAGCCTGCCAAGGTTATTTTCCCCTTTTCCCTAGAACAAGGCGACACAAATTCAATTGCCAGTGCAACCATATCCAAATATATTATAATTTCATCCCTTAAGTCATCGGATAACCTCTTCGTATTCTCATCATGTGTATGCAAATCGTTTGTAAGAAAAAAAATGTGTCAGTGTTTTTTATATATTTTGCACTGATACAACTAGCATTATCAAAGTTACACAACGTCCAAAAAAAACTTTTTTATTTGTTGTCCGATTTTCAAAAACATTTTTTGCAATATCTTTTACATTTTTGAGAAATAAGAGGTAAGAAGGGCAAATTAAAACACGAAAGTTGTACAAAAAATTGTCTCAAGTTGATATGTCAAATACGCATGCTTCCTTTAAAGTCGATCACAAAATGTGTGAGTCCACATGGGGTTGGGTTCGTCCATAGGAATTGACTGTCTACAATAGACCTCCAACTATATACAGAGTTCAGCGAGTTGCTGTCGTAACATGTTGCGCGCGGCGTAGCTTTTTATTTCCTTTAAAATGTGGTTATAGCTACCAAATAATTCGTTTTATATGTCTCACCATTCAACATCTCTAGTATCAGCTTTATTAAGAAAACGACATTTTTACTATTTTATATATTTCTATCTAGACGAGCAGAAGAAGTGTAGAACTGTATTTTGAACGTAATGTTCTGTAAAGCTTCTTGAATAGATACAGTTTTATGGTCGATACTTAAACCATTACCTCAAATACATCGAGACCATTTTCCACATGAGCTTACACAGAGCTGTTGGAGGTATTTGATTTTTTAAATGACAATATCCCACATTGTTATCTTAATTCTGATGATGTACGTGTTAATAAAACAGAATTGGTCCACTTAAAACCAGCCAATGCATCCGTATCAATTCATCTGTACAAAAGCTCGTGCATAGTAAGAATTGAAAAAAAATAGTTGTTTATATGTGTACCAACAAGAGAGTCAGGCATGGCTATGGAAACAAGGTTTACATGAAATGAGTATCAAATTGTTTTAGACAACAAAGTCAAAAACATTTATCAGTGAGAAATTGTGATCGTTGGGACAGGTATTTCTTAGCGTGTGCTAAAATATCTTAGACACAGTATCATTGTCTGCAATATGCACTTATGCAAAATAATAGGATTTTAATTGATAAGGGATTATCAATTGTCTTGGAACTTTTTTCGGAATATTTACGAAAGAAATGACATGTCATACATTGTTCTCAAAACATTTTTTTTTATGTCATTCCTTAAAAGAAAGATGTTTTCTCTAACGTACTTGTCCTTTAAGTCACTTCGTGCTGTAATAGGAACTTTAACATAAACGTAAACAACTCAATGGAAGCACTAGTCTGAAGCCGGTCGATCTTGTTCATCCTTGCTTATCTACGTACATTCAACAGTAAAATGAAGAGGAAAATTCTGCATTGCATCTGAATGTTCATGGCTGCGTGATAATTAGGTGACGTTAAAGAAGATATGATTCGAAATATATAAAATGAAAAATCGCATTTTTTAGTATTTTGGTGTCATTTTGAAACCAGAAGCTGTCATGTTGTGCTGTATAATGCGATGTCAACGTGCTCAAATGAACAAAATACCTTCGTGTAGTAGTGTCTGCTGTCAAGTTAAACTTTTTCAGTTATATAATGATTATCAGTAAAAACTACTATGCAAAAACGACAGTTTGCGACTGCTAGCAATCAAGATTTTTTTTTAAATTGCACAGGTCGATGCAGATGTAACTGTATTAGATATAAAGCAATGCGCAATTATATTTTGTTTTACAATCACCATAAAATTTTATGACCAAGTCCTGACAAAACCACGAAAGATAAACAAAAAGTACAAAAATCATCAATAAAAAATGAAAAAAATTGCCATTTTTACCATTTTGGCGCCATTTTAAAACCGAAAGTTGCGTTTATGCGCCATATTATGGACCATTAACATGTCTATATGTTGTGGAATTATCCTAATGAAGAAATCGTAGTTATTTATTAAAGTTTTGTAGAGTTATATTATAATAACAAAATAATAGGTACTATAAAAAGACGCCATTTTGAAAAATTGGGTGGCCATCTTGAAAAAATGATTTTTTTTCTTTTGGCCAGGGCCTGAATATTAATATACACATGTAAAAGAAGCGTTGTGCAAATTTTCATGCTTGTATCACATTTTGCACAATTCTTTCCATAATAACCCCTCTATAAGCATATGCAAACCCATCTACGTGCTTGTTCTCGTAGTCCTATTAGCATCAAATAGTTTCACTGAAAAAAGAAATAAAAAACAATTATTTATGCTTGTAATGACCTGTGGCCCGAATGCAAATTTTGGGTATCTTCCATACAGAAACCAGAATCTAGTTAGACCAAGTGAAATTAAAGTAGGCTTGGGTTATAGATTTACCGCTAGTTTCGCACACTGCTGTACATTATACATGTATACTATGATATAATTAAAAACTAGATGGAGCAATCCAGGGATAGCATATGTCGCCTGCACTTAAGTTATCCTATGGGAGAAAAAATGACTACTTTGTAAGTTGTAAAACAGGAAGTAGATAACCAACAAACCTGAAAATGGCTTACATGGTATAGGACCATAACTTGAGGCTGCATACAAAATTTCAAATTTTGATTCCTGGTTTCTGAGAAAAGTGTTACGAAAATTTTACCAATGATCCTATGGGAAAAACATGACTTAAGTCGTAAAACAGGAAGTAGATGACGTAGGAGCATAAAATCTTTAAATAAAGTGTAGTACTATGCTATGAAGACTTGTGTAAAGTATGAGAAATAAATGATTGTTTGCTGTGACGCAGGACGACGCAAGACGACGGATGGTCCCAAAGCGATCCCTATACATGGATGTCGCTCCAGCAACACGTTGCACGCGACATAATAAATATTTTGACACTGCCACTTCACTGACTAAGTGTTATTAATGCTTAAGAATGAATTATATAAGAAATATCAATTGAACTTTAATCCTTAAAGGTGAAAAAAGTTTGAAATTACATTGTACTTTGATTTATGTGATTCAAAATTTTCATTGAACAAAAAATAAGCAAATCTAAGACCCGGCAGGACAGAATTTAATTTCATTTTGTTTGAAAATGTCAAAACAAATTATTGAACAGGCACCAAAAAGTAAACCCGGCCGGGTTAGGGGAAACCAACAATATTTTTTTTTGGACGAAGATGTTTGAAAAAGTTTACGGACAACGACGACGGACGCAATGAAGTGATGTCAATAGCTCACTGACCAAAGACCAAAGCCAAGGTCAGGTGATCGAGCTAAAAAATGGAGTTTCTGCAGTGACTGTATGTGTGACAAAATGCATGCGCTACATAAAGAAAAGGACATCAAGGAACAAGGGTTTCTTCATGCTCACGAAAACACGAAGCATGTGGAGAAAAATTGAGTAAAAAATGGAGCACGTACGGATACAAACATGCCAACACCAGAAAACATGAACTTAAAATGAGAAACACATATGCAGGGCACAAAAAATGTGAAAATTAAACGTAGCATGAAATTAACCCCCACCCTCTAAGAATTAAATGGTTGTCATCCAACGTAAGGCTTATCTGAGGGTGTGATTGGGTTTTACCGTAATTAGGCCTTTTTTGGCTACCGAAATCGTAATATTGGCTAAAATTTAACCGTTAAGCGTGATCTAGGTCTACAGAAATTAACCATACGCCGTAATGATCCGTAATGTCTAAAAAAATAGCTACCGTAAGCGTAAATTATATGATCTAAATTAGTTTGCGATAATTTTTACCATTAAGCATTATTCAGAGCACCCCATGCACACCCCCTTATCTGTGTTTATTTTTGCTTTGTTTTTGTTTTTTAAGGGGGTGGGGACATATTCATGTAAAACTAAAAAAAGACGGATGTTAAATGACTGGGTAGTTACCATGCAAGTCGGCCTCTTCTTTTATAAGTAACAGTCCATGCTTCGTTGTTGTCCACGACTACCATTCTTTCCTTTCGTTTATCCCACACAGCCAGTTTTAAACTGAAGTTTAGTATGCCCACCCCGGCGCAATTGTCGCTGAACCCATGTTCTCTTTTCAGTTTCTTTATAATGCTATGGACATCATCGTCAGATTCAAATTTTAAATATACATAAAAATTGTCCACGGGTTTCTTCTCATTTTTCTTAAAAATGAACACAGGTCGCAATGACCGCCATGGTGTTCAAAAAGACCTTCAAAACATTGTCTAAATTTTCACAAGTTCCGTTTGCGAATGTAAAAAAAAACCGGAAACTAAAGACGGTCAAAGATGTCAAAGAAAATTATCTCGCTGGAGGATCCTGGATGTTAATAAACATATTTGACTCATATTTCTGATCTTTGAAAGCTTTATTGAACATATTAAAACATATTCTATGTTGTCTAAACATTCAATGCTTAGTCAACCCCCGCCCTTTAAAGCCCCCGCTTCCCGTCCCTTCAACCCCCGCTTCCCGCCCCCTTAACCCCCGCTTCCCGTCCCTTCAACCCCCGCATCCCGCCCCCTCAACCCCCGCCCCCCCTGTCCTCCCCTTCAGTATTGGTACTGTAACGTTTTTACTTTTATTCAGGATAATTTTTTTCATTTTCTTATAATTAAGCTGATATTTTCTAAGTTTGTTTAGCTTATTCATTTATCATCTCGTGGTTATTTCATCAGAATCTTTAAAATCAGTAACGATAAGCTTTATTTTTGGAATTTCTACAATTTTCTATTTCATCAGAAAATTAGCCCGAGATTTCATATGTTGCTATTTTGGTTTGAGGGCGAGTGAGGAGTATAAAAAGAGGAGTGCATAGTTGAAAGGGACAGACAGAGAGTAGTAATTATTGTAAAGTTGGAGCCTAAAGCCATTATACAATATTATTGTTAAATTGTGTTTTACATACTTTTGGATCTGAATATTAATATCGAACCTTTAGTTGTGTCTTTATTATTAACACAAATATTATCGAGACTACACAAGAATTCCACAAAGTATTTAGTAACCAGGATTGTCCATTTTATGAACTTTACATTAGGAGATCCTGAAAGTTCCAGTGTTGCAACAAGTGAAAACAAGTATCACTAGCATTTATATCAGCAACTGCATCTTGTTATAAGTGATACAAGCAAAACTAAGACAGTGTAGCAGTTACATATAAAACAATTCAACGCTAGAACTTTTTCGTTACAATACCAGTATTGTTGATTTTAAAAATTTTACTGTAGTATTGTGTTTCAGTATTGTACCAGTTTTGTTTTAATTGAAAATATTCTGACTAAAATATTTGTTTAATGTCAGGGACTTGCTCCCCTCTATCAATATTTTGTTAGAGTCGATGCGCGGTACGAAAAAACACTAGGGAGATATTACTTTCACCACCCCTCTTTTCGTCAATTCGATTTTCTTTTAATAATTCATTGATCTCATCCCTTTCCCTATATAATTCGTTTCACAGATGCTTTTCCTTTCCAGAACAGCCAAATATGTCTTCATTCATTGCATTTCGGCCTCAAACTCTGCCTTTGTTCGGGCAAATTTTGCAATCGCTTGGACATGAAAAGCATTACGTCAATGAATAGTCTCGAAACTCGATATAAATCCGAACGAATTTTAATGACGTTTTTACTTTCGGTTCATGTTACATTTATTGGTAAAGTCCTGAGATTGACTTCAAATTTTCTTTCATTTTCGTGTCCAAGCGATTGCCAAATTTTACTAAATTGCCCGATCAAAGTCCGATTTTGAGTCCAAAATGCAATGAATGGAGACATATTTGAGGATTTTTTACGGAAAATCATCCTTGAAATGAATTATTTAGGGAAAGGGATGAGACCAATGATTTATTTAAAGACAAACGAATTAAAGAAAAGGGGGGGGTGGTGAAAGTAGTATCTCCCTTGTGGTTTTTTTTCGTACCGCACATTGACTCTAACAAAATTTTGATAGAGGGGAGCAAGTCCCTGTGATGTCTGGTATTTTTTTGCCTCATAACCTGCATAACAATCAGTATTAATAAGTACATGTATACTTTTAAAAGTAAATACTAAATGCGAACACTATAAAAAGATTTTAATAGCGAGGTGAGTGAGTGAGTTGGTGTTTTACGCCCGTGCAACGTTATATAGGTTATTTACAGGCGATGAACATGAAAAGGATGATGAAATGAACATGAAATGATGATGATGATGATGATAAATGAAATATGGGGATGGGGTGGGAAACAAAGGACCGGTAAATTTTGAAGAACCACAGGAAAAAGGGGAGAGGTGGGTAGGGTCGGAAAATTTAGCCTATGTGGTGCACTACTGGGCGGTCCACAAAGGGGTCTTTAAAGTATATATGATTAAATGTACGTGTAAAGTGAGAAATGCCAAATTGTCTATAGATTAACTTGATATGGCCTTATACAATTTCATTTTTTTTTAAATGCATGCATGTCTCATTCTTATAAATACACAAGCCCTAGTTACCTATTAACAATTACACAAAATGAGGATGTTGTGATTACTAATCCGTTACTGCGTATTAAATCTTTACATGTATATTGTTTCGCAAATTTGTTTTGTTTTATAGCCTCAGGTTTTATAAATGATTAGCATAGATTACCCTGTATGTGTAGTGTCATGATTGTCAAAACTGTAATGACAATGAAAGAAAAAAAAATATAGCAAAAAATGCATATTATAAAAATAATGCATAAAAATAATTTTTTATTTACTGTCAAATACAAATTATTTATGTACACGTATTTTGTAGATGGGAAACAATTTTGAAGTATAAAAAATTGTTAAATAGATTTTTTACATGAAAAATTCTTATTACCGGTTAGCCAATATTACCCTCATTGACAATTTTAAAGGTATTGCTAGGCCCGATATATACTTGCCGAATATATTTCTGGTGTAATATCTTGCATTGGCCCATGCCTGCTTCACCAAGTTGTATGAACAGAATATGTGCAAATACATTTTTACAACATTTTCATTAAATTTTTACTATATGAATATATTTTCATAAAAAGTTTATTTCTCATCAAAATTAAATGAAACTTTCACATATTCATCCATTAATATTTAGTTTGTTCAAAACAATTTATTCTGATTAATTTCTTAGAAAGGCAAAAAAAAAAGAGTTAGAAAATTCGCATTCTATTACGTCATATCACTTTCATGACTAGATGAGAAGCACTGCGCAACCGCAACTTCAGTGAACTGTCAACCCTCTAGGTTAAATGACGTGTTTTCAGTTCATCTCGTACTATGCAACCTCGTGTATCGAACTTCGTTTTAGTTGGCTTAGTAGAAGTCAACCAGGATATTTTATTTTCTTCATTCTTCAATCCAGTCAAGAAAAGATTTTCTGGAATTATCTCCATCAGGTTTGGGACAAATAGTTAGATTTGAAGCGGAATATATATCTCTTATCTGACAGTCTTTTTGGTGAGTTATAAAACACATTTAATGCCTTGATAATCAACTCTATATTTAGACAGTATTCACAGAGACATTTCCTGAAGCGGTGTTCTGTGAACGGAAGCATCTTTTTTGGGTTTCAATCTGACAAAAGCACCATAGCTAACTGGACTTTCTACGCTCTCTTTATATCTGTTATAACTCTCCATTATTTTGCGTGTTATATATTTCCATTTACTCTTATTGAACCAGTCTCATTAGGAATGCCTTTACTGATATCATCAAAGAAGGTTCTCACTTCTTCCACTTTGTTTTCTGATAAAGCATCTATCCTTTTTTTTCCCTCTCATAATATGTTCTAAATTCATATGTAAAACAACTGAATAAAGTTAAATTTAACATGTACCTATACCTCGGTTTCTGTTCATAACAACAGAGTCCATGCTGGACACCAAACTTTTAGCAGCAATCTCAGCTTCCTGTTGAGGTGCATCAATTTGTGCACTACTTAATCAAAACATGAGTACTACGATCATTCCATTTTGTGTGTGGGTGTGGTCACTTGAGATTTTGTCCCAGTTTTAACCAGTCATTTTATGTTCATAACTTTTGGACACCATTTTCAACAGAAATGAATTTTAATGAATACATTTAGTTTATTCTTTTCAAAATCATCACACAGTAAGTAGTTATTCATTTTATTTTATTCTTAAGAATGATTAAAATGGTAAAATATAATCACATAAATAAAATTTATGAACATTTTTTTTAGTTTTGATTCTCATAGTGTTATGATGGACACCACAATTAATTCAGTTTTTGATTGAACTTTCTGTTTTGTATTAGTACAAATATGGTCACTGATTCGTTTTGTTCTCAATATGTTGGTCTTCTGTTTAAGTTTATCATATTATTTTGTTATTTAAAACTTAACAACATGAATTAGAGATAATTCTTTTCATGGGGTGTATCAATGTAACATTTGAATCAAATGTTACATTGATACACCCCATGAAAAGAATTATCCAATCAAATATGACGGGGGTGAAATAAACAAAAAATCATCTAACACGTATACACAATCGTAAATGGCCAATTTTGTTTCTGCAATCCAATGAATAGCAGAACTAAACATTTCAAATAAATTGCAACTGTAACTCAAACTTGATCAAGTTTTATCAAATAAAACTTGCCATCAATACTAAACCCAAACAGATAGAAGCATGAAGGATGTATAGGTATCAGTTTAAAAGCATGTTCTATGTCGATTTTGGCTAAAAGGCAATTACGACCATATTTGAGCATTAATTTACAAGCATCTTGAACAGACTGATAATGAACAGATGTAAATTCTTGTTCAATACCATCATTGACTGAAGAACCAGGGGGAAAAGATAAATGACGAATAACACGATATTCTCCAGGAGCTTTGGGGGTACCAGGCCTAAAGGAGAAACTTTAAGATTTGCTATATGCATATATGAAAAAGGACCTTCTACCCTTCAAGCATCAACCCGTGCGGGTTCCGGGTGGCGAATAGGCGCACAACAGCGATAAGCTTGTCGGTAAAGTCCACTAAAGAGCGCTCAGAAACCTGACATCGGGTCAAGCCACTTTGCCCACAAAGCGACTGGGATGTGTGCCCCAGGTGGTTGAATAGGACAGCCCTGACATCGAGAGATGCGGGGTCGTCAGGCGATAATGCGGAAAACCTGACTGCAAACCATAGTGGTGCACCGTGTTGGGAAAAATGTCACGTTCCTCGCACGTTAAAGAACCCTGCTGCAGGTCTCGGTAAAAGTAGGACCCGTAGGATCCCCATGCAGGAGGCCAAATTTCCCATCCCTACCCATCACTCCTTTTTCCAGTGGCATTCAAAACTCTCCTACCCGATTGGCCTTGTGTCCCCATTTCCTCCACTTCATCATCATTTTGTGTTCATTGTATCACCACTTTTATGTTCATCTCCCGGATACAGCCGAAATTGTGCTGCTTGGGAGTAAAGCAATAACTAACCAACTAACTAACTAACCCTACCAGCATCGATTTCAATCTGAATATTTTGTTTCAAAACTGTTGGGTTATCGTTACCTGACTTTAAATTTTGACAAAATTGATTTTCTGTACTTTCTGAAAAGGGAATTACAAAACCATATTTGAAACCATCATACAGTTCTTTTGTCAATGATTCATCATATCCAAGCAGGTTACCTTTCAGTTTGTCCCGTGCGGGGCCCGGGTGGCGAATAGGCCCGCAGCAGAGCCTAGCTTGTCGTAAGAGGCGACTAAGGGTCTTGGGATTCTGACGTCGGGTCAGTGCTCAGCCCACAGAGCGACCAAGTGTGTACCCTAGGTGGCTGAATAGGGTAGCCCTCGTCCGCGGGGGTTGTCAGGTCTATAATACGGAAACCCTGACCGCCGACCATAGTGGGCCAACGTGTGTGGAGAATGCCACGCTTCAAGCACGTAAAAGACCCTTTTGTGGACCGCCAAGTAGTGCACCACATAGGCTAAATTTTCCGCCCCTACCCACTTCTCCCCTTTTCCTGTGGTTCTTCAAAATTTACCGTCCCTGTCTTTCCCACCCCATCCTATCTTTCATTTATCATGTTTGGCATTTTCAATATTTTTGGTAGAGCGCCTCTG
Source organism: Arcuatula senhousia (assembly GCA_963971305.1). Classification (NCBI taxonomy): domain Eukaryota; kingdom Metazoa; phylum Mollusca; class Bivalvia; order Mytilida; family Mytilidae; genus Arcuatula; species Arcuatula senhousia. Next base: position 22,091 of record CAXARO010000736.1, read on the forward strand.
ATGAGTCTTGAATAGACGAAACGCGCGTCAGGCGTAGCAAAATTTATTGTCTGGAACTTTGTTGTCATTTGTATTTCATGTTCATTGTATCATCCTTTTCATGTTCATCGCCTGTAAATAACCTATATAGCGTTGCACGGGCGTAAAACACCAACTCACTCACTCACTCACTACCTTTCAGTTTTATAGCATTTATTGGTGTACAAATGTAAAACTTTTTTTTGTTTGTGGCTGTCTTTTGTCCTGAGTTTTTTTAGTTTTTGCTTGGTTGGAGTTGGGGGACATTGTCTTTGTTCCACTGTTGGCTCCATTGTTACAGTTTTTTCTACCATGGTCACTTTCTTTGCACTCTTGGCAAAAGTGTTCATACTGACATCTGAAATCATTGCATTGTCCTTCATTATGGAAGGTATAACAATGTTTGTGAGACAAAACTTTTCTTGCTATTTGAAAACCGCCTTTGTGTTTCCCTTGAAAGGGCTGAAACTAATATTTTGAAACTGAAGGACTCGTTGTTGATAAACCCATAGCTAGTGCCTCACTGAAGAGTTCAATGTTTATTTGATCCCATTGTAAATTACATGGGTCTAATTCTTTCCAGCGACGAAAAGTTTTGTCATATGTCAGAGCACCCTCAATGCCTGCTTTTTTGCGTTAAACTAGAAATTGTAGAAGCATATTCCATTAATTTTGATGCGTCACTGGGATTTTTACACAATATATTGCCACAAAAATGTGGAATGCAGACAGCCACTGTGTCAATGACTCAATCTTAACCTCGTGAACTTTCTTTTTTACAAAAGAACCACCTTTTTTCTGGTGTAAATTTTACAACTGGTTTCATGTTTGATTTTATAAGATCTTTAAACTCAACATAATGGTTTGCCCAAATACTGGCCTTAATTTTTGAATCAACCCCTAAATCAATTGGCTTGTCAATGCCATGACCAGTTTAGACAGTATTTGAGCATCTACTACTACATGAAGCAACTACTGGTTCCTCTAAACCTTTCTCTTTACCTGTATTAATCAAGTCCTGAACACTTTGTTCTCTGATGCATTGTTTACTTGTCTTTTAGTCTCATGATTCTCATCAATTACAGACTCAGCAAAAACATGCATTGCTGCTGTTAACATAGATTAAAATTTTCTTGTGAATTAATCATCAGTACATGAGTTAGTTAGTTACTTATTGCTTTACTCCCAAGCAGCGCGATTTCGGCTTATTTATTGACACAAGTATGTAAAGGTAACTATTTCATGAAAATGTTTTAGCATGTGTGGAAGCAATTATTGCTACTGGTCATTTGATAGTTTATTATGCATAAGTAATATATTGAAACAACATACTAATCTTAAATTAATAACTTGACAATGCGTGTATGATTGTTCCTCTGCAGTTTCTTAAATATCTTAGAAGGCCTTCTTCCCAATTCAAATGAACCCCATCTGTAATATTTGATCCTCAGGGAATTTAAGTCCACTTAGTATCCTGTATATAATGTATTTATATCTTTTCACCTCTTTTTTTAATACTCTATTAAATTGATACACAAAATCTGAACGTGGTATATCTCTTGTTGTGGTTTTAAATAGTAATTGTCACAGACTTGAACTGGTAATTTCTGAAGGACTAGATGTTGAACATCGTTTAGTGAAAACTGATGTGTGTCAATGTCGTTTCCTCAAATATGAATAAGCAAATGGTCTGGATTATCTTTTTCAATAAAATTATGAATTTTGAGTAAATGGTCCAAACAGTTAATTCGACCACCGCTAACGCCAAATAAAACTATTTCTTGTGATCCTTCTATATTCAGTTGCGAATTACCATTTATTCGTATGTACTTTTTAAAATGGTTAACGTGAGAACTGCCAACTATGGCAATTTTCATTGTTTATAAAGTTTTTATTCATTTCCGGTTAACTATATATGTGTTTCCGGAAAAAAATCCCAGATCTAAAATTAGAACCACTCTCATTAATATTCGATTTCAGGCGATTAACGATGACGTGTCGTAAATCTATTTTATAACAATGTCACACAGCAACATCATCCGATTATCTATGAATTGTTTTTTTCCAAACGTGCATATTCATCTAAATATATTTCTTGGACAGTTTGTAAATCAGTCACAAATAAAATAAAGTTCTAGCACTCTCCTATAATGTTAAGTACTGTCTTTGAAGTTCCTTTGCAACTGTTACATCACATTATTTTGGTCAAAGCAAAATGTTCTGTTCCAAATGGTTATTCCACTTAATTCATTAGTAAAGTCACTATAATTAAATAACATCACATCTCGAACTATGTGTAACCATTTATCAATCCTCTATCTACATAAAAACTCATATCTCTAAAAGAATTTCAAAATTGAACAGAACATTTACAAACATGGCTGACGTCAATATAATTCAAGATCGATAACTAGCAGGGACAGATTGTAACGTCAAATATACGTTCCGAAACGTCCCAAATAATTTTTCAACCGCAATGCGCATAACGTTGCGCGTTGTAAAAGGGATGAGCCACCTTAACTTTATCTATTATACTTTTTGATTGATAAACCAAAAACCTAGGTCTGGTTAGGGACCACTTGGCGGTCCACAAAAGAGTCTTTTTCGTGCATGAAGCGTGGCACTCTCCACACAGGTTAACCCACTATGGTCAGTGTTTCCGTATTAGACTTGGCAACGCCGGGGACGAGGGCCACCCTATTCAGCCACCTAGGGTACATTGTATACACTTGGTCGCTCTGTAGGCTGAGCATTGCCCCAACGTCAGAATTCCAAGACCCTTAGTCTCAACTTACGACAAGCTAGACTCTGTTTTGGGCCTATTCGCCACCCAGGACTACACTAGACATTTACAAGTAAGTTTCAAGTAATAAAAATGCACTTAACATCTTCAAAAATTGTTAAATACATATAAATTTTATATCAACCTTTTTATAATGAGTGAGTGAGTTGGTGTTGTTTTACGCTACGACGAACATGAAAAGGGTGATAAAATGAACATGAAATGATTATTATCAATGAAATATGGGAATGGGGTGGGAACAATAAGTTTTTACCACAATTAAGGTAGTAGGTCTCGGTGACCCCAAAATTTTCCCAACAGTCATTTTTTCTAAAAATTATATGCTGTTATTTACTAGTATAGATGCATAAAATACAGATGGGTCCAGTCCTAACCTGTATGGCAAGTGGACCAGAGAACCTGTCCAAAAGTCAGTTCTTGGTTCACTCTGGACAGCATTCTGGTCAGCCTTAGTGGACCGTGGACAGGTCTGAAGTTCGCTTTAATAGCAGACTTTGTCCTTGGTCTGCTTTCTATTCCTGTCCCAGGACAGCTTTAAGCTGACCAGACTTCATCCTCGGAAACCCAGGGTTTCTTCTCTCGCTTACTCATGATGAAAGAGTAGGCGAGAGAAAAAACCCTGGGTTTCCGAGGATGACCAGACTTAAGGTCAGGACAGCTCTTAGCTGACCAGACCTCTGGTCAGGACAGCCATTAGCTGACCAGACTTCTGGCCAGGACAGCTATAAGCTAACCAGACTTAAGGTGCCAGGACAGCTATAAGCTGACCAGACTTAAGGTCAGGACAGCTCTTAGCTGACAAGACCTCTGGTCAGGACAGCCATTAGCTGACCAGACTTCTGGTCAGGACAGCTTTTAGCTGACCAGACTTCTGGTCAGGTCAGCTCCTGTCCTGTCAAGATAGTGAACCTGACCAGACAAAGTGGACAGCGGTCCACTCCAAAATACCAAGGTTCACTTTCCAGACAGCTCAAGCTGACCTGACCAAAATAGCTGTCCAAAAGTCTGCTTTTTGTCCACTTTTGTACAGGTTAGGACTGGACCCATCTGTAAACAAGTTTCAAGAGATTTCACCGTCTAGTTTCTCTGATAGGTCACTGTAAAGTCTTATATATATGACCATTAAAGACCTTTGCGGACCTAGATTCCCTAATTTGAGTTGAGGGGTTTATTTTCAAAAATAGGTCTTAGAATAATCAATTTCTGGCGAACATGAAAAATTATCAGGTGAGGCAATATAAATTCAACGATTTGTTTATGATTTTTCATTTGTAATTACCAATACAATATTAATTATGTTAAGTTTTTGAAAAAAATGGAACACAAAGGAACATCTGGTGGGACAAAATAAAGCAATTTTTCTTAAAAAACCTATCAGTCGTTTTTTAAGAAAAATTAACACTTTGTTAATATTATGAAAATGCAACATTACACCAAAAATTGGACAAATTCACCGTCAATTTGTAAAGATATTTCATTTTAAAGGTATCATAGGCATGCCAAAAATCAAGAGAATAGGGGTGAAATGCTCTCAAATTGCGATCTTTAATTCTTCTGGTTTTGTGTTTCTCTCAAATAAAAATAACAACAAAATTCCAGGCGAAAGCTTTTGTATTTTGTTCATAATAATTTTCATATCCTACATGTCCTATTATGTTCGACTTGTAAAACCTAATTCCAAGAAAACTCACAGTGTCACACTATTTTACGTAAGTATATATCATGGGTAAAGCAATTTTTTTCAGTGTCACACTATTCTATGTAACTATATATATTACGGTCTTGAAGACTGCAACGGAAGAGGGAGGTTTGGACTATAAAACCTGGTTTAACCCACCATTTCGTTTGAAATGCCTGTACCAAGTCAGGACCATTGCGATCCACCAATTCTCCGGTATGACTGATTCGTTTTTGTCATTTTCTCTGGACTATGAGATTGATCATTCAAGTTCGGTAGTTTTGTTATTAACTTTATTCAAAAAGAATGAATTAAAAACTGTCTTTTTACCTGCGTCGCCGAAGGCGAAGGCAGGTCTAGTAGCCGGGTCACTCCGTCCGTCCGTCCCGCTATGGGGTGCCTGTCTTGTGTAATCTGAATCTCAAAAACCAAACACTAGATCTTTCTGAAATTTTACACAGTGATTACAGATATATTGAAGATGTGCACCTCCCCTTTTGGGGTCATTTTATAATTTCGTTTAGAAATTAGGGGCACAAATGGGGCCAAAAAGCGACTTTTTAATTTTTTTCCACAATAACTTTTGTTCTGGTTTACCAAATGCTATGAAACTTTACAATAATGTTACTCACCATAAAAGGAAGGGTTTGGCTGATTTTGGGTGTCCCCTCTTTTTTCGTTTAGAAATTAAAGGCCCAAAGGGGGCAAAAAAAGCGACTTTTTATTTTTTTTTCCACAGTAACTTTTGTTCTGGTTTACCAAATGCTATGAAACTTTACAGTAATGTTACTAACCATAAAAGGAAGGATTGGGCTGAATTTGGGTGTCCCCTCTTTTTTCGTTTAGAAAAAATGGGCCCTAAACGGACCAAAAAAGTGACTTTTCTATTTGTTTCCACAATAACTTTTGTTCTGGTGGACTAAATGCTAAGAAACTTTACAGTAATGTTACTTATCATAAAAGGAAGGGTTGGGCTGATTTTGGGTGTCCCCTCTTTTTTCGTTAAGAAATTAGAGGCCCAAAGGGGGCCAAAAAAGCGACTTTTTAAATTTTATCCACAGTTACTTTTGTTCTGGTTGACCAAATGCTATGAAACTTTACAGTAATGCTACGTATCATAAAAGGAAGTGTTGGGCTGATTTTGAGTGTCCCCTCATTTGGTGTTTAGAAACTAAGGGTCCTAAAGGGGCCAAAAAAGCAACTTTTTTATATGTTTCCACAATAACTTGTTTTGGTCGACCAAATTCTATGAAATTTTACAGTAGTGTTACTCACCATAAATTAAAGGGTGGGGATGATTTTGGGTGTCCGCTCTCTTTTTGTTTAGGAACGAGGGGCCCAAAAGGGACAAAAATGTGACATTTTTTATTTATGGTCCGATTTAGAAATTTTTTTTTACAAGTTACTTTCGGTCATACATTGGATACAAAATAGAGATACAATTTTTTCTTGACCCAACTTTTCTGTTTAGCAATAAGGGGGCCAAAAGGGGAAAAATAGAAACTATTTTTTTTTGTCGATTTTTAAAATATTGGGTGGCATGTGACAAATATGCTTTGTAAGTCAACCATAGGATGCAAGTGTCAAAATATTTTGACTGTCCATATTAGGCCTAGAACGTACAGGGTTCAACGTTTTGATGTGCGACGCAGGGTCAGACATCGCTTGGTCTTGTTTTATACACATAATCATTAAATATGACTTATTTATTGAATTTACAAAATATTTGAAACACTTTTAGTATTTTGATAATATTAGTGACATAATTTCTTCGGGGCGAGATAACCATGCAACTTTGACCATACCAATTCATTTCCTTCCCCATACAAAATTTTCCCCAGCAGCAGACAACAAATTTTGACATGTAAACATTTCATCTGTCAGGTTTTGTGATTTTCTTAATCTCAATGTAATTTTCTGACTATTGACATGAGAAAGTTGCTTTAGAAACCTGACAGAAATAAGCATGGATATTCATTGTGTTGTGCTTATGTTCAGGTAGGACTTTTTTATTATTCAATCATTGAATTTCATCACTTTTAATATTAGATTGGAATTTTAAACTTAAAAAGACTTCACTTGTTTACAAATTGTTATGATTTTGTTTTATTATGGAAATGCAAGGAAATATTATACACAGAAATGCTATGAAAAAATGCCTGATCAGCATCGACAAAATGTTTGGAAAATAACTTGACTATAAAACATTCAAATGACCTCTGGTCTGTTTGAAAGAGTAATGTCCCTTACCTCAAGTCTACTACCTTAAAAGGGGATAGATGGGTTTGGGATGAAAATGTGGTGCACTACTTGGCGGTCCAGAAAGGGGTCTTTTACGTACATGAAGCATGACCCTCTATGGTATGTGGTCAGGTTTTCCGCATTTAAACCTGACGATCCCAGCTTTCATTATATGAGAGAGCTGTCCCATTCAACCACCTGGGGCACACATCCCAGTCTCTTAATGGGCTAAGCTGCCTGAACCGACGTCGGGTTTCTGAGCGCTCATTAATGGACTTTTACCGACAAGCCTAGCGCTGCTGTTGGCCTATTTTCCACGTGGAATCTGCACAGGTTAACCTTTTTATATGAACCTATATTATAAAATAGCATTTGCAGTCAACTGGGTTGTACAAATCTTACCAAACACAGTTTACATGCTGTATTGATTACAGTTTACCCGGTGTTGAACCAAGTGCAAAAGTTTTGCAGAATGAAATAACATCATAAATTCTGAACAGAATTTCCACACAATGCAGAAAGTGTAATGATGGAATAAGACACAGTCGTTGACAGTACAATCTGTGGTCCTGTTCGTAAATTAGGTACGTTTTGTTTGTTAGGAGAAAACAACTTAAGTTGGTAAAACTTGTGTCCTATCTTTTTGTTAATTAAATGTATTCATTTACATTATATTTAGCAAATAAAATATGTTTCAACTCATTCGTTCGTGACCCCTTTTGCCAACAATTTTTTTTTGGAGACTGTCAATATATGAAATAAAACCACAAAACGTAATAAGAAACTATTACTTTATTGATTTGTCTAGTTTGTCCAACAACAAGTCTGTTACTAGCATCATCGACGCAAGTGCTTACCAACACGGCCCCTGAAAGGAAGAAGAGGAGGACCACAACCAGATCAAATGTTCAAGTTCGTGCCATGTCTGAGACTGCATCTGTTCGAGTTTATGTTTACATTAACAATACGGAAACTGCTCCGCATAGTGTTTAAGCAGATCACATAAACTCTTCAAATCAAAGCAATCAAAATTTTGTAGCACAACCCTATCATGTTCAAAATTACATTAACCATAGTATAAACAGATCAGCAGAACATAGGGTCTCTATATTGACTATTCCAGATTAGCCAGCGAGATTATTAAACAACAATGAAATAAAAAAACTATCGGCGGCATTTTTGCCTCCATTTTTGACAGTGCCAAAACTGCTATTCCAGTCGTAAGCACTGTTCATTTAAGTGACAGACAAATTTCATCAAAACCTTCAACACATCCTCAAAGACACAAAAAAACAGATGCATGTATACACTTTACTTTAATCCTGATTGAATTTCCGTAAAGGCATAGGCTTCAAGCTTCAGGCGTCATAAATTATACCAAAATGACTTTAACTATACATGCATTCTGATAGTTTTAATATACCTCCTATCTTGCTGTGACATCAAACCATTCCATAAATTGCATTTTTTTTTCATATTTTTTTAGTTTTCTGAGTAGATCGTCCCGCGCGGGGCCCGGGTGTATCAGTGTCGTGTATCAGTTCATTTTATCATCGTTTTCATGTGGTCTATTTATTTTAATAAATAGATTTTCAGTAAACTGGCAAGTTACGCTAAATCGTCGACGAAATGAAAGAACGTAAAAAACTAAACGTCCGTCGCTAACAGGAATGTTTGAGAAATTCAATTCTTCCGTTAGAAGTTAATGGAAAAGTGATTCGAAGAAAATTGTCTTTTAGAAAAGCGATGTTTTACATAAAATTAGGAAAGCCGTTTAATAAAATGACATCTGTTTCCATTCTATAAAAAGACATTTCATCGTATGTTCCATTGTCGTTCTACTGCTATTAAACTGTCTCCGAGCATTTCTAAAACGAGTAGATCGTTGTCTTTTAAAGTAGTGCCAACTGTGTGGGTTTTCAGTCCCTTTCAATAAGCAATAAAAAACCTCCCCTCTTTTTGAAAAAATAAATAATTAAAAAGCCCGATTCTGTAGATGTTTGAAATCTGCATTATTTATAAGCTGTCACACAGTCATTATATCCTCCGTTCGGTTTGGTGTTTGTCCGTTCGTTTCCGCCATATCCGAGATAACGACAAATTAATCCGTTCAAACCCACATTTTCTTGAAAAGTTTATACATACAGTTGTTTCAGTTTTTTTATCTATAGCCTTTTACGCCAAATTCGTCGACAGTTTTTAAAAAGTACGCCTAAATAAAACAAACTATAGTAAGTTTTATGAATAGTAATTTTTTTGTAAAGGTGACAAAACCAATGCGATACAGAAGTATCTGAAAACTGTTTGTCATGGACCAAAATGCTTGACAGAATTTTCTAATGTACGGACAGGAGTTTGAATCCCCACGAAAATGGAACAAAAGGGGATAATCGATTTCAAAAAGATCAGTCAAAACAGATAGTCATGAAAAAGCAGATGGATCATGGTTCAAATAAGGTTTACAGATCGAGATGATGTAATACGTTAAACGGGTGTATATTTCCTCTTATATACGATAACAATACAAGTAGTTGCTTGATAAAAGAAAAATAAACTTCTTACTCACAGGGCTTATTATTAAAAAAAAACACAGCATTATATTTTTTCGTTACAAATCAGACGTATACCGTGACAGAACAGAATTTATGTGGGTCTCCCGCATAAAGCAAAAAAAAAAAGAAGTCGGTTAGTTAAACAGAAGTAAAAAGAGACATGAAAAGGCATCCAACTATATGAGACCCCTACCAAAGACAGCTTACCAAATATTGAAAGCCTTAAACTTTCTTGATATCTTTAGGATTTTGGTTTTGAATCATACGCATTGTATTTTTTTAATCACAGATTTTGGTTTGGAATCATACGCATTGTATTTTTTTAATAAAGGGCCAATTCATTCGTAAACCGGCGATCAGTGGTCATATTGAAGGCTGTTTGTTGTTTTTCATAGAGATTTTGTTTAAATTGTCATGATTGCGGGTTGTAGCGCATACACTTATTCTTCTATTTACGAAAATGCGTTGCGTCGGCGGACAAAAAACATAGAACGAAAAAAAGTTCCGTACAAAACTATAATGTGTTTTAATGAATATCGTAACGGGTGTTCACTCTCAATACAAGATTGGTATTAATATTCAGTAGTTGTTGTCTGTTTTGTTTTATCTCTGCCCTTTCGGACTTTTGACAGTCGGATGCCCCATTGGAACCTCTGCTTCTTTCAATAGAATTCCCCATAGGTTATACTTGTTTTTGATTATTTCTTCAGGTACAAAAAACTGAAGTCCGAAAATTTTATCGGTCAGGGTTTGTTATTTCGCAAATAAATATATTATACCCCCACTCATAAGAGAGCGGGCTATATTGAAATCACCTTGTCCGTCCGTCCGTCCGGTTCAATTTCTCTGCTTCTACCGAATGGATTGGTTTCAAATTTATTAGCCCGGGTGGCGAATAGGCCCGCAGCAGAGCCTAGCTTGTCGTAAGAGGCGACTAAGGGTCTTGGGATTTTGACATCGGGTCAGTGCTCAGCCCACAGAGCGACCAAGTGTGTACCCTAGGTGGCTGAATAGGGTAGCCCTCGTCCGCGGGGGTTGTCAGGTCTATAAAATACGGAAACCCTGACCGCCGACCATAGTAGGCCAACGTGTGTGAAGAGTGCCACGCTTCATGCACGTAAAAGACCCCTTTGTGGACCGCCATGTAGTGCACCACATAGGCTAAATTTTCCGCCCCTACCCACCTCACCCCTTTTCCTGTGGTTCTTCAAAATTTACCGGTCCTTTGTTTCCCACCCCATCCCCATATTTCATTTATCATCATCATTGTGGGTCTACACATTTCAATTTGTTTTTTCAATTAGTTCTTGTCCTGATTATGACTGAAATATTGTTGACTGGACATAAAACAAACAACAAACAAACAAACAAATCATCATCATTTCATGTTCATTTTATCATCCTTTTCATGTTCATCGCCTGTAAATAACCTATATAGTGTTGCACGGGCGTAAAACACCAACTCACTCACTCACTCACTCAAATTTATTACACAGCTTCAGCATGACGAGTTAAACCGTGCCTCCCCTTTCCAGGTAAGTCCGTCATCTACTTCCTGTTTTCCGAGCCGACTTTGACTTTTTTAGGGTAAAAAATTTGAAATGTGACATGTAGAATGAAAATATTTGCAGATAGAGAAAAACTGTTGCTTGCAAAAACCTTGACATTTTGACCGTAATAAATTCGGATTCTGATGACTGTTTTATACAAACGCTAACAGTGTCACCATTTAATTTCAGTTTGAACCAAGGAGAAATTTTTACCAGGTCAGTTCGTCATTAATTTTCTGTTTTCTGAGCCGACTTACTTGAGACTTTTTTTATGGGTATAAAAATAGACAATTTTTCGTAACAGATTTCTCGGCTTCTACAGAAGGGATTTATTTCAAATTTGGTACACAGCTTCAGCATTATGAGTTGTACTGTGCCTCCCCTTTTAAGGTCAGTCGGTCATCTACTTCCTGTTTTCTGAATGGTCGAGTGGCGGTATGCTTAGCACGATTTAGTGCAATCCCTTGTTTTATTTTTGCAATATTTGTTCTGATGTTTCGGTATCATACATGTATATGACGAAAATAGCCCAAGAACATGTAGAATAAGAACTTCCCATTTTGCAAATATCTACACTAAAACTGAAGTAAATTAATCAAGACAAGTCAAAATGAAGAACCGGATGATCATAAATAAAAACAAATTGTGTCTGTGGTCTAGCTGTCTGTTCGCCCCTAACATAAACACTTGTGTAACCTAGATCTTACACATATATGCAAGTGCAATGACACTGCAAACGGCCATTATTTGGCAAATTCGTTTTTTTTTGACAAGATGCGTGTCAAAAACTGAATTTTTTATGCCCCCCTTTTCTGTGATCAATCAACCTTGAAGTTGATAAGATAGGTCTGTTTTTTTATATCCCGATCATATGTATATGTATATAAAGTTTAATGATAATAAGATAACTTCCTTCATGGTAAAGTAGTACAAACCTGTAAGTAAACATTATTTGCGACAAAAGGACCCTTACACTTTAGAAGAAAGGGCAACAAAATTGATCTTGCACATTTTTTATCCTAACTTGAACATCCCATGAATGACAATGGATGCATCAGGAATATTATTTTATCAGTTGTGACTTCAACACTGAAAAATGTATCTTATGTATTCATCATTTAAAGATGAATGTCACAAGGATGGAAATCTTTATGCTTTATTCATGTTACAATGTATTTTTAAAATCTATTCTTCAGAAATAAACAATTTATTTAATTTTGTCTGTCACTGTGCTCTGCACTGTAGCTTAAATATGTTCATGTTCCATGCTTCTCATTATCAAAATGTAGAAATCATCCATGTTCAAATCTGTGAAAGAAAAGCACAAGGCTATAAAAAGACAGAATCAATATATTATATAATACGATATATAACTTATTAGTATTACAAACATTGAGCATAATGTAGCTTATTTAAAGGTGATCACAGATGATCTTGGGTATTTTTTTTTCATACCACAAATTCATTTGTAACATGTACATTTTGTAGATAAACAAACACAAAATCCATACACATTGCTACATACGTGTATGTTAATCCTCTATAACCAAATTTGATTGCAATAAAACATTTACCATTTTAAGGGTGTCATTCCTTGGATCATGATACAAAATGCAATTAAGAATAGAAATATTTTCTTTTGACATTTGATGTTTGAAGGAAAGCACCACAATATTTATCCTTTCATGTTAGATATTTAAGAAATTGATTAATTTAATTTCTTTAAACATGAATAGGGGACGACGATATGATTTTGAGGGGGGGGGCTGGCAGTTTTTGTAAACAGATATGCTGGCCTGGAAAAAGTTGAAAATAAATAATCTGGCCTCTGTTTGCAAGAAAATAAATAATCTGTCCCAAGATCCTTGCTCAATCGAGCTATTGTATGCAGACAATAATTATTCTTGTCGCGTAGCTGCAAAAATTAATTATTTTGGCCCTGCAAAATTTTGAAAATAAATGTTCTGTCTCGACTGAAACTGCCAGGCCCCCCTTCAGAATAAAATGGTCGTCCCCTTATGGACAAAATGTTTTAAAAGTGTTTAAAAGAACACTAAGAATATTGAAGATTATAAATATTTTTGTTATATTTGTACAGTGTATATGTACTTTAATGACCTTTACATCCTTCGGTACAAAACATGTACAAATCAGTGTTTTTGCACTTGTTTATCCATGCATGCAGCATGTACACAAATATCAATTGCTAGTTTTGGTTAACATCCCTGTATCCTATTCAAATTGCCTTTCACACATGTATAGTAGAGGCTGAACATCCATGTACAAGCTTGTACTGTCACAGGCAAAATTAAAGTGATATTTTGTTTTTGTATGTTTTTTTTTTGCAAATTCATATTTACTCAGTTAAAATTATTTACAAGTCGTTTCTAATTGATTTCAACAACAACAACAAATATATAATCCGTGACGGGGATGATCATTGATGCACTGTTGCAGAACATGTTCAATGATTGTTGTCATTGTTTTGAAACGATAGGATTTTACGTAAATTTTAAGAATAATTACTCACCAAGAACAAAATAGATACATTTAAGATAAATGATACATCCATTTTGGTCAACAAAATGTACGTCCAGTATTCCTGGTATCCTTCAATCAAGGTAATTGCACGTTTGTTGATCGGCACAACTTGCAAATGGCGACCGCCATGTATTTTGACCTTGATAAGGGACGTAACTCAATTCCCGCCAAAATGTCATCTTTGTTAGCGAAATAACTAAAAAATGGCGTTTTTCTAGTTTATATACTCGGATTTTACAAATAACTGATTTCAACTTATAGTTCATTAAAGATAGTTTGAGAAACGATCTACATGAAAATATTTTCTATACATTTGAATACAACAATAAAGATTTTAGAAATTTTGGGTTTTTGGGTGCAGGGCACACACATCCCTCCATAGAGCCCAAACGAACTCGGTGACCCCCTTTTTTCTTTCTCTTAAAATTAACCTTATATCGATGACTTAAAAATATTAGTTTTTGGAAAAATTCTATGAAATAGATTTTTTATTATTAATCGAAATTCGTTTGTTTTTGCACAAAACTAAAGGAAAAAAATGGTCAAATTTATGACAAATCTGTAAATAGAAAACTAACGACCTACCTTTCAAATCTGTTGACTGCTAAAACTTGTTCACTAGTATGTCTTGATTGAATATAACCCAAATTTACTGTTAGAGAACCAAAGTCTTTTTGTCTGTAAGTATCTTTTGAAGGATCAATGAATGGCCAAGAAAGTGCCAATTTTACGAACTTTGATAGCTTCTACAGAAAAAACGAGCACGGTGACCCCCCTTTTTTATTCCATTTTCCGATGCAGCTTATCAAACTACATAACATATATCAAAATAAAAAATTTCTATGAAAACTCATAAAAGGGATGAGCCACCTTAACGGAAATGGTCCAAGATCATTTTTTGAATGACAAAAAAGACAACAAGGAAATTTGTAAACATCACTTCCTGAAGACCAAAAAGGGTTCTTTTAAATACATAATCATCACATTTCACCTGTTTTCAAATAGTTCTGCTATGATCAATTTCTTTATTTTTCCATTAATTCTTGAACATTTCATATTTTGAGCCCGATTGAACATTTTGCGCAAAGTCAAGACATGTACAGCTATTGTTATTCTTATAAACTATAATGTCACTAATTAAAAATGCATTTTGTTTGGAATCATTTTAAACACTTCATGTTTTTACAAAAGTTTTTGAACTGGAATTGCAGCTTATCAAACTACATAACATGTATCAAAATAAAAAAATTCTATGAAAACTCATAAAAGGGATGAGCCACCTTAAACTGAGCTATAGGTGTTATGGCCCTTTAAAGGTGACAAAAAACCTTTTTTTTCATGTTTTTTTTTTGGTCTTTAGAAGAAAGACTTTTGCAGATGAGAAAAACTTTTGCTTGCTTAAATTATCAGCTAATTGAGCTATGCAAGTCTCCATAGGTTCGAAATCGTCAGATGACCCCCTATAGGGGTTATGGCCCTTTAAAGGTGAAAATTAACGTTTTCATGTTTTTGACATGTAGAATGAAAATATTTGCAGATAGAGAAAAACTGTTGCTTGCAAAAACCTTGACATTTTGACCGTAATAAATTCGGATTCTGATGACTGTTTTATACAAACGCTAACAGTGTCACCATTTAATTTCAGTTTGAACCAAGGAGAAATTGTTACCTAAGCTACGTGGCAAAATAACATAAGAATATGCATAAGCAAAGATTATTTTGCTAGGAAAACTTAAAATCAATAGCGTTAATACTTTTGTCGGACGACGTCAACCAGATAATTTAAAAGCAACTTCCGCACGCCATGTGTTGTAAGTCATTTAAGTAACAAAACGTTAAGTTATTTTTTGCACCATAGTAATCAGAATGTATGGTGTACTGGTACCAGTGGTACTTTTGTCAACTTTATTTTTATGTTTGTTTGTTGGGATAGATGCCTGCGAGTGTGATAATCCATTGCATCCTCAAAACAACATTTGTACACATAGATATGGTATGTGTATTTTCTTTAAATTTAGTATTTTATAACATGCTGTTGAAAATATTTATTCTCATTTTTATTCTCATTTAACTTCACATATCAGAAAGGCAATTGTGTCTGAAATCGAACATGACAAGAATGTCCTTTCTACTTTGATATTCATTGAACTTGCGTAAGTCGTGTTGCTGAAATTTTGATATTCATCAATAACCTTTTTTAATTACACTGTAGATAGTTTTATTTTACGTCCTTTCAAAACTATATAGGTTATTTAAAGGCGATGAACATGAAAAAAATGATAAAATGAACATAAAATGATATTATTAACTTTGCATGACAGAAAATTGAGCAAGATTACCTAAATGAACAGCTATTAAATCTTTTCACATTATTTTTTTCTCCGTTCAAAGAGCTTCATTTTTTTGTACAAGAATGGTTAGGCAATTAAAATATATTTAAGATTGTGAATAATTTGCAAATCAAGTACAAAGACAAAGAATTATTTCGCCTAGAAGGTAAAAAAAAACCTACTTTTTTCGATTCACTCATTCATTTGTGAAAACACATATCGTGGTTATTATGATGTTTGCTTTATTGTATTTGCGTTTCGTGTCTTCATCTACTAAGATACAATGGACATGCAATTGTATTTAGATGATATATTCTATATAAAGAATAACTTTCTTATTTCTATATGATCTTTGAAAATTTGAATAAAATAGCATAGCAATCAACTGAGTGAACTCAAGTCAAAACAAAAATAAACTCAGTTGCCCAAGAAGCTTAAGCAGTTCCTGCTTTTTGCAAACCGTCTACTATATCACGATTAACAGTTTCGTAGAACATCTGTTTGTCGACTGTCGACTTATTTACTTGCTTGTACAATTCAAACTTCATACATGTAGTTATTATAGGAACTATGTCGGATTTGATTTTAAATATTTAAATCGGCATGAATCTTACTATAAAAATAGAACAAGTATTAATAGATATAGAAGTGCGACATACTATAACATTTTTTTTTACATTGTTAAGCTTTAATAGGAAAGATTAAACAGATTCAAAGAATAGGCCAGAATGACCATTACACAATGGAAGTTATAAACAGAATAAAAGTGAGTGTGCTGTTCAAATAAATATAGAAAGTCAAAAAATGGTCAACATTTAAAAAAGAAGCAGAAGTACCCATTGGGCTTCCGAATGTCAAAAATCTGAAAAGAGCAAAGACAAAACCACATAAAAGACTATTATTGAATAAGATTAAATGTAGAAAAGTAGACTTTTTAGCTCACCTGGCCAAAGGCCATGTGAGCTTATGCCATCACTATGCGTCCGTCGTCCGTTAACAATTTAAAAAATCTTCTCTGAAACCACTAAACCAATTAGACTGAAACTATGCAGGAATGATATATGACATGTTGGCAACAAACGATCCTCATTTTGTAATGATTCAATAAAAAAACATGACCGCTGTCACTAAAAATAGAACATAGGTTAAAACCACTTAAAAAGGCTTATACAGTACAACCATAACAGATGGAAAAAAATCGAAAGCTCTTCAGAATCAAAAGATCTACAAAAGTCTCCATTTGGGTCCAAGTTGACAGATGACCTCTTCTAGGAGTTACGACCCCTTAAAAAACTAGCATTTTTCATGTTTTTGGCTTATAGAATGAAAACTATTACAGATATAGAAAAGTTGTTGCTTGCTTAAATGTTCAGCTAATTTAGCTCTACAAAATTATCCATAAGGTTAAAGTTGTCAGAGAATCCCTTATAGGGGTTATAACTCCTTAAAAATTGAATTATATTGTATTTGCTTATTTAGAATGAACACTATTGCAGATAGAGAAAACCCGTTTTGGCTTAAACATTCGCCTCATTTAGCTATACAAAAGTCTTCATAGGGTGACATCAAGAACAGTCGAGCGATTCAGGCTCCTGGAGCCTCTTTTACATTTTGAAAACAAGGTTGAATTAATACAAATGACAATAAATTGTACAAAAATGTATCACACATAAATTTTAAAACGCATATTCATGTATTTCAGCAAGCAGTATTCAATTTAATTCAGCCGCTCTGTCGGTCAACTTTCAAATCACCTTAGATAAATGCAACGAATGAAAAAAAAATATTGAAGTAAATATTATATCAAATGTTTCGTTTCTGCACATGGCATGCATGTACAAGAAGCAGAGGTACCAATGGGGTAGTCGAATATCAAAAGTCCGAAAGGGCAGAGACAAAACCAGTAAACACCAACAGGAACGGGACAAAAACAGACAACATGTAAAACATGGAAACACAAAATAACTGAATATCAATCAACAACGCAAACTCCAGTCGAAACAAGAGTGAACTCAGGTGCTCTGGAAGAGTAAGCAAGCTTATCGCAACCTTATACTACAGGGTTATTTCAATACATATTCTCATGTTCGTCTTTGTTCTGGAAATAATATTTTCACATCATATGTCCATTTACTAGTATTAAAATAATCAACATCGTGATTGCAAACATAATTATTTAATAAATAGCTTTTTGAATATGTTTAAAGTCCTTTTGAACCTATATGACCGTTCCTTTTTTAGAATGCACCCGCTGTTGGCAATACAATTATTTTGTGGAAATTCCCAGATAAATGTGGAGAAATTAAGGTTGGAGAAGTCCGATTTTTTATGGCTGGTAAGATGATTTGTATCGGAAAAGAAATACATTTTTTTTCTTTAAGTCAAAATCATGTTCATCAGCTGATTAAACAAACGAGAAGTAAAAATATAAATGTAAAAAAATCGGGCCACAACATGGGACTACCGATTAAAAATAAAGTTCTAATTGAGAAAAAAAAAATAGAACTAAAGCAATTGATGAAAAAATGTTTAGAATATATAGTTCCATACAAAAATAATGAAAAAGTAAATATCTTGCCAAAACATATGAATTTTGATTTCAAAAGTCTTACTGTAATGAACACAGAATCGGTAATTAGCGGCTTTTCCCCTTGATCTCATCTGTCGGATAATTTTGAGTATCATGGACATTTTGTGAAACTAAAATATTAGATGGAATCACTTGATTTCTGCACATGACATTTGTGTCATTTGACGATATTCCATTGTAAACCTTGTCAAATGTGTGTATTTTGTTACTATCGACATGTATTCTCGTATCAGACTCGCGCTACGGGGTTTGTCTGATGCTCACCTAGATATAGAGGGTTTAAAAATGTAAAGTATATAGTATTCTACATTTAGGGCCGTGGTTACACTGGATCTAAGAAGAGTCGATTCAAATTAAACAGATCTATTAATTAAACGTTTTGCATTCTATTTACATTAGGAGGGAAGAAAGTATCGTAACAGTTTTCTCATCAACTACTAATCACAGCCACTTGATATTTGGTATACAGGATCAGGGAGTAGTCCCATAATCTGGGATTCGATTTCAGATCTGTCGATTACCTCCTTCCTATTCCACGAATACGGCCATTATGGACTGACAGATTTTTGGCCGGATTTTACTAGTGAAAGTCTGGGTTATAAAATGGTGAATGTTGGGCGGCTGAAAATACTTTCGTAACAGTTTTCTCAGCATCTACTAATCCCAGTCTCTTGATATTTTATATGCAGCATCAGCATGGGCTCCCATAACGTGGGATTCGATTTCAGGTCTGTCGCGGACCTTTTTCCTGTTTACCGACTCTATTAATTAGGTCTGCGGCTCATATACTTCCTGTTAAACGATATCCGGTCATTTCTGTCTTTGACCAAGTTTTTTATTTGTTTTTTATTAAAAATTACACGCGGATATGTGACGCGTACACATCATGCGTACATATCTTTTTACATAATTTTAGTTGATTTCAACGTGTTTACACCAAATATTATTATCGTTTTTTTTTGTATCGATGTATCATAAAAAAATAATCTCCTAATCTGGGCTTTGTTTACTTTAGAGATATCTTTGGTTTTTAGTTGATTTCTAAAAAGATCTATCTTTGTCTTCTAGTATAAACACAGCCTATGATGCGAGTTTATGTTAGATATAATCATTAAACTATTCTGTTATCTTTATTTTAAACTCATAGGAATTGGGTTTTTTTACTGGTAAATCTGTAAATGTTGTTATCTAATCTATTTATTAACTATTAAGAATCAAACAGAAAGATGACTTACTGTTCTAAGCTTATGACAACGACAGCAAACTGGTCCTATGTATATGGCCGACGAAAAGACAACTCATATTTACGAAATTGCGGGTGCAAAGTAAGTATTTATCATAATGATTACGATTTCCTTAGATATTTTCAGAACTTATCATTATAGATTGAGTTATCAAATGTCAACTGACAGCCGGATGTAAGAGCAGCGCTTCATTTCTGTACTGCAATGTTATGTATATTTTTGTCAATGGAAACAAGAAAAGAGAAAATATATTCATTGTTTAGCTTATGCATCACTTGTTTCAACTATTGATTTTGCCTGATCTTTAAAGTGTCTTTTATGCTAGGCGTGTGATTAACGTATACCATTATTTAATATTTAATAGAGGAAGCAAAACGGCACCATTGGGACAAAGAGAAAAGACAAACAAAGATAAATAACATTAATAGTAATAAACAACACGAACGCAAGTTCTTCGAAGGCACAGCAAGCGCATCAGGAATGTCCCAGTTAATGTTTTTATGATAATTTCTTTCTCATGAATTTTTTTTGTCATTTGAATTTCGTTCTGATAAAATAAAATTTTCAGGTAGTAGAAAGCAACGGCGTTGGTCTGGCAACTTGTAGACTACCATCAGATACGAAAAAGAGACAATGCTACTTTCACCAGGCGTTGTGTATCAGAGCAACTAATCTTAAAATTCGAGCATGCACTTGGAAAAACGATGAACCCTGCAAGTAAATGAACAGCTCTAGCGGTTGTTTCGGACTAAAGAAACAGCATAAATATGATATCCAGTTGTCTTAATAACTTTTATTTGTGTTTTTTAGTCTTCATGTAAAAAAAAACTTGTTTTCATATATTTGCAAAGTATGTGATACACAGCATTCCCGAAGGGTCGTTTGAGCTCTTGTCATCATAAGGCGTCCGTCTGTCGTCCGTTAACTTTTGACCACGCGTTCTGTTATATCGATGATGTCCTTTCACTGAAAAATTTGGTGACTTTCTCCGTCTCATATATCCCTAGGAACTTGAAATAAAGGACACAACGGATTCATATTTAGATCTACATCTCGAAATTGACTCTCCGGGAAGACTTTCAACAAAATTTTATGACAAAGGTGATGACTTCAACATTCCAATCGTCAACTTTCCCTTCTTGTGTAAAAACATTCCATCCGCTCCGGCTTATGGAGTTTTTGTATCACAGTTAATTCGTTACTCCAGAGCTTGCGGGTATTACATCGATTTCATTTGCAAAGGGTTAATTTGCTCCCCGGTTACTGTCTTCACCAATGAATTTTTTACGGTTGACACCGTGCACTCGTAGACAAATATGGGATTTCTATCTCTCAAATGAGTGCTGATGTGGGTTTGTCGTAGAGTTTTGTTTAGTCTTCCTTTACCGGATTGGACACACTGAATTGGAGATTAGTAACACGACGGGGGTTTTCTTTAGCATGCAGGAACCGCTTACTCTTCCGGAGCACCTGAGTTCACTCTTGTTACGACTTGAGTTCGCGTTGTTGATTTCGGTTCGATTGATTTTGTGTTTCTTCGTGCTGTTCTTGTTCGTGCTTGCTGGTTTTGTCGTTGCTCTTTCGGACTTGTGACACTCGAATGCCCCAATGGTGCTTCTTTGCTTCTCTTTGAAACTACTGAAGGGTTGATTTCAAACTTTGCACACTTGGTCTTTATGGTGTCCTTTACCAAGTTTGAAAATTATGTACGCAGACAATTCAACATGGTCGCCGTTGGTAAAAAAATAGAACAGGGGGTCAAACCATAGTTTTTGGCTCATAGCTTGAAAAATAGAAGAGGCATAGAAAATCGAAGCAATCTTCTCACTTCAGCATTAACAGCTCTACAAAACTCTCCGATGAGTCGAAGTAGTCGAAAGATTACTTATCGGAGTAATTTCTCCTCAATTTTCACAGTTTTTAAACTTAATCTTGCAAACCATAAGTGAAAGTACAAAAAATGATCAGGGTTAAAATCGTCCGATCAAGCTTTTAAGAGTAATCCCGTTTAACTGTTTACGATCAATTTAAACTTCTTATTTTAATTTTTTTTTAAAGCTTTGTAATTTTGTATTTTTTATCGTTAAATTGTTTTCTATCCTAACTAGTTCTTTAATGTTACCTTTCCAAGTACATGTAGACTCTGTTGCACACTAGGTAAGAGGCTCTAGCATAAGAGATCAGGTAAGCGAAACAGGCTCCTGGTATTGATCTATTATTAATAAATATTAAATTTGCTTGTTTTAATGCAAGGTTTAAAAAACAGTAAAAATGATGACTTTTTGAAAGCTCAACTTAACATTTGCTAATTCAAATAAAGTATAATGTGGATACAGATAAATCATAATCGAAGTAGTTTTCGAAATAATAAGACAACCGAGCACAAAGAATCGATTTCAAATGACATTGTAGACCGCAATGGTTCTGACTGGATACAGGCTTTTCAAAAGAAATGATGAGCTAAACTTAATGGCTTTAAAACTTTATTTTTCCATTGCAATATTCGGGTGCGGTAGTAACAAAATAATAACATAGTTGTTAGACATAAAAAAAATATTGAAGTACATCCAACAGCAAAACTCAGATTAAAACAATAATATATCATTGGGTCTGACATATTTTTATATATCGACAACTTTTTGCGACCGTTTGGGACATTAATATCTTTGATTTTTTAAAACTGGTTACGCGGAAAACGATGTCAAATTAAAAAAGAAACAAAAATAAGTCTAATGATTGCCTTATAATCCTAACTGAAAGCAAAACAAACGTTAAACACAAATAGTCGATGATTTTTTTTTTGAAGACCTTCTGAAAATTCTGATCTTTTGGAAATCCGGGCATCTACTGAATAAATTGGGTCGGCAGAAGTGTCATCGCATATTCGGACAATTGAGCATCTAGGAAAGAAAACACACATTCAAATATGATATTACATTATTTGGCGCAATGTTCTTATAAATCCCTGATAAGCAGTTTGAGTACTGTCTTGCAAACCAACTGATTGATGTACATCTTTTTTTATTTGAATACAATTTGTTAAAATGTTGGCAATTAAAGTAAAATAGGCCCGTCTGCAATAACAAAGTCAAATTCCTCATTGATGTTTCAACAACTGATGACTTTTATTATTTGTTAAACACATGTTTTACATGGGTTATGAAAACACATGTTTTCTGCGGACGTTTTTCGTGCTTTTGTCAAAACGCACGTAAAACACATTAAAAACACGTGAAGAACTAATGTTTTTTTTTCAAACATGCGAAAAACATGTGTTACTATTGTATCTGTGTACCGTGCCACCCCTTTCAGGTCAATAGGTCATCTAATTTCTGTTTTCCGAGCCGATTTTCATTTGTTTAAGGGTCAAAAATGGAAAACTTTTCGTTACATATTTCTCAGCGTATACTGAAGGGATTATTTTTTTATTTGGTATACAGCTTGAGCTGTGCCTCTCTTTTCCATGTCAGTCTGTCAAGGTGTATTTTTCATGAATTGTAGTAATTAGTTTTTGCCTTATATTTGTAGATTTATAGTTTTAGTCATATGTATCGCATATAATCTTTATCAGTGTTTTGTTAAGAGGAAAAGGTGCAGAGGTATCATGTTTCATTTGTGGTTAAGTTCAGAGGATGCTAACTGTCATGCTTGTCATTATAATTTGATAAATAGGTTTTTGGTGCTGATTTGGTGCTAGTTTGGTGTTCAATATAGGTCAGATATGCTGATTGGAATGTTAATTAGTTGTTGGTGCAATTTTGGTGCTGGTTACTATATAAGACCCTTAGGTTTTCAGTGATGGGTAATTTTTACTTAAGACATAGTTAGAGGTTGATGTTTCGAGGATTTTAGATGAGTGTTTGAGTATAATGAGGAATAGTTTTGTGGTTATTATGAAGTAGTGATGCTTTTATGAACTGTCAGAATTGACTGATTCAGCTGTAGCCTTCACAGGTATAGCCAGTTCTCGTGTTGTTTGTGAATTGGATTATGATCTAAGTGGACTGTTAGCTGTAGCCTACGCAGGTATAGCCAGTTCTAGTGTTGTGAGATGTATTGGTGTTTTGGAACTGATGTTGTTAGCCAAATGGTATCCATGCAGTTCTTGATGTTGATGTTAATGTAAATACGGAATATCTTGCCTACACAGGAAGTATTGCCGTGATGAGTTCCTCAGAGGTGTTAAAGTGATAGTTGATAAGTCTTGGATAACTGAAAACTTATGGCGTCGTAATAGTTATTTATTTTTATCCATATTTTTTTTATAAACAGAAGCAGTGACATATGTTTTTGTGAATTTCAAGATTTTTACAGATTAATTCAAATTCATCCTGTACTTTGTTCAACCTCATTGAAAAATATGTTTGTGAATGCCGCTATTAAATGTATATAATAAACTGTAGAACTAGAAAGCTTCGATAATCTTATTACCATCAAAGAACCCACGAACAGATAATGAAGTGTGAGCAAAGCTAAGCATTCAGTTGTCAAAAATAATAGCCTGGAGCCTTGGCCAAACTCGACCGCCATGGCATTTTTGGTGTCAGAAGTGGGATATTAGAAAAAAAAAATAATGCGCCAGTGGTTTATTAATTCAGTGGGATATTATTAAAAAGGAAAGATCGAAAAGTGCGGGTAGATTGATTCTCTAGAAGTAAGTTAAATTCAACATGCCTGGAAATCATGAGAAGAAATCATCGACACCCTCTAAGAATGTGCAGTCAAATCGAGATGCTGATGATTCGAAATTTATTGTTAGGCCGTCTAAATTCTATGGAGATGTTGAAGATTTGGAAATTTGGAAAAGAACATTCAATAGATACGTTCCGCGAATCAAGCAAATCTTAAATATTGCTACCGTTCTTGAGAGAGAGAATTAGTTGACGTTTCCAAAACATGATTCCTGTTTTACTCGTACTTTTGATTCCTGAAGCAATTGACTTTTTCGTGTTGGTGAATAATGTGCGACAGGAAATTCCGGAACATTTACAGAAACAACATTAACGATTCACAAGTGCAGAATCTGTTTAAAGCTAAAATACCAGACTTTTGGGATAAAGTGAATTGCAATAGAAAATTTGGACAATTCTGCGAAAGTGTTAAAATGTTTAAAGTTCGTTTTTCTTAATTGGATAACAGCAAAGTTTAATAATTATTTTGGATTTATTTTCCTCTTTTCTGTAAGTTAAATGGTGTAAAGAAATAATTTTAATTGATAATGATTTGTTTTGTTAACTGATAATTGTTTTAAAATGTACTTTAACAGATATTATTTTGACAAATTTATGATAGGCTTAATGTAAATGCCACGCTTCTGTATGTTAAAGAATTTTTATTGCTAGTTGATAGAGATTTATGACTGAGGGCAGTCAAAGACTTGGAGGTGAAGGGAATGTCAAGGTGTATTTTTCATGAATTGTAGTAATTAGTTTTTGCCTTATATTTGTAGATTTATAGTTTTAGTCATATGTATCGCATATAATCTTTATCAGTGTTTTGTTAAGAGGAAAAGGTGCAGAGGTATCATGTTTCATTTGTGGTTAAGTTCAGAGGATGCTAACTGTCATGCTTGTCATTATAATTTGATAAATAGGTTTTTGGTGCTGATTTGGTGCTAGTTTGGTGTTCAATATAGGTCAGATATGCTGATTGGAATGTTAATTAGTTGTTGGTGCAATTTTGGTGCTGGTTACTATATAAGACCCTTAGGTTTTCAGTGATGGGTAATTTTTACTTAAGACATAGTTAGAGGTTGATGTTTCGAGGATTTTAGATGAGTGTTTGAGTATAATGAGGAATAGTTTTGTGGTTATTATGAAGTAGTGATGCTTTTATGAACTGTCAGAATTGACTGATTCAGCTGTAGCCTTCACAGGTATAGCCAGTTCTCGTGTTGTTTGTGAATTGGATTATGATCTAAGTGGACTGTTAGCTGTAGCCTACGCAGGTATAGCCAGTTCTAGTGTTGTGAGATGTATTGGTGTTTTGGAACTGATGTTGTTAGCCAAATGGTATCCATGCAGTTCTTGATGTTGATGTTAATGTAAATACGGAATATCTTGCCTACACAGGAAGTATTGCCGTGATGAGTTCCTCAGAGGTGTTAAAGTGATAGTTGATAAGTCTTGGATAACTGAAAACTTATGGCGTCGTAATAGTTGTTTTTATTTCATAATTTTTATAAACAGAAGCAGTGACATATGTTTTTGTGAATTTCAAGATTTTTACAGATTAATTCAAATTCATCCTGTACTTTGTTCAACCTCATTGAAAAATATGTTTGTGAATGCCGCTATTAAATGTATATAATAAACTGTAGAACTAGAAAGCTTCGATAATCTTATTACCATCAAAGAACCCACGAACAGATAATGAAGTGTGAGCAAAGCTAAGCATTCAGTTGTCAAAAATAATAGCCTGGAGCCTTGGCCAAACTCGACCGCCATGGCAAGTCGGTCATTTATGTCCTGTTTTCTGAATGGTTTAGTTGGAGTATGCTTAACACGACTTGGTTCAACCCTTTGTTTGAGATTAATTGCAAAATTTTTAAGAGAGTATTTTCTACAATGAGGAACTTTGTCAAAGTTATGACACAGTCAAAGAGGAAACCTACTCGTATGTGACTTACAGAAAATGGCTCCTTTTATTTATTTATTTTTTTTCAGTTAAGTCTCGTGGGATCCTCTTTTAATAAACCCGTAATGGCTAGTTTGTTATAATGTTCCTCCAGAGAATGATTGACAGATATTTATACAGAGACCAGTTGAATAATTACATGCTTTATACTATTCTGTCTACAATAATGATAGTGCAATATAATATACATTGAAGATTCTTTGCAGCGTGCTGTCTATAAATTTTAAAGCAATTACAAAATATTAGACGTACAATTAATTTTGGACTCTGTCTCTTGTTTGAAATAATGTAACTTCACAAGCTAACGTATCTTAAAAATTCAGTCTAATAAAAATTCATATTTAACAGCGCATTTTATTCAAGTGCAGATAGTGTGGTATCGACTCAAAAAAATACCTTTTTACAATTTTAATATATGAATATTTGAAAGCAAAAATGAGTTCTTGGTTTTCTTTACATATTCATTTTACTATTATATGGATAACGTTGAAAATTCTTCGATATCCATGCTAATGAAACAAATCAAAGGCCAGTATAAAATTCAATTATTTACAAAGTTCAATTATTCAAAGCTGTAATATTTAATGAATCATTCATCATCAAAGTTCCAAACGATAAAGTTTGTTACGTCCGATTCGAGTTTCTAGAATATTGGAAAAAAACACTATGATATATATAATCCAGAATATGAAGAGTATTGAACAACTATAAATACCGAACACTAAAACCAAGTTATGATCAAGAATAATCTATATCTGGGAAAGACAGAGCCATTTAAACAAAGAACTAATAGCGTTGATGTGTTCTTCAACATAAGAGTGTTGATATCGGAGCGGGCTATCCTCGGTGAAAAAAACTCTACCAGCAGCGCTGACAATCATGGTTCTTAGAAATAAAAATAACTAAGAAGATCCAGACAACCAATTTTGTTACTCTTGGTATAACATTTAAAGGAAGCAAAATAAGATACTTTGAATTGATTTAACCGATAATTTTGCTGGGTTAACAGACATCCTTACGAATTTATCAAAATTACTTAGCTCAATGAACCAATCACTTATTAATGTATTTCCGCATACTATGTGCAGATCCTGCATTTAAGTAGCGAAACTTAACATGTTTAGATCAGTTTTAAGATGCTCAGTGTGTTACCATCAACGTTATATTTCGCTATTTTGCTTTCGTGTTTCTTTGTTTGCACAGAGGCTTGTAATTGTACTTTTTCATGGCATCCACAAAATCGGTTCTGTGATTACAAATTAGGTAAGTTGTACATAATCTTTCATTTTTATTGTAATCAATTTATCGAAGGCATATAAGATCTATTAACACTAATGTTACGAAAGTAACGCTATATTGATGTTTTACGTTAAGTTTGTGTTAAGGTTCATGGTTACACTTCGAATACAATGGTTGATAATTGACCTATTTTTCTAGTCTATGTACAACTAAAACGACACATAGAAACACAAAATAAAGTGTAGCAGCGTCTAGATATAAAAATCGCCGATCATTTTCCCTTCCAGTTTACAAGATTACTTTTGTTGTTTTATATATTCATTTTCTTTCCGTTCAAATTGTACCATACTTTAAGCACGAATTACCCCTAAATAACCTTCCAGTAAACCGATTGTGAGTAGATTTAATAACACCAATAATGAAATTACCTTGCACGTGGAGGCCAAATGACAGGGCATTGATGATATTTGGCTATATTTGGGTGAACTGAAAAACGCAAAGAAAATGCCCCGGCAAAACGGATCAAGTGTACACGTACAAAATACTAAAAGTTTATGCAAAAAATATTTATCTAGAAGCTGCAACGCCTTAATTAGCAATTGAATGTGTTGTTTTAGCTCCATATAGACTGGAACAAGGGGTTGCACTAAGTTGTGTTAAGCATACCCCCACTCGGCCATTCAGAAAACAGGAAGTAGATGACCGACTGACCTGGAAAGGGGAGGCACGGTACAACTCATCATGCTAAAGCTGTATACCAAATTTGAAATCAATCCCTTCTCTAGAAGCTGAGAAATCTGTTACGAAAAATTGTCTTTTTTTACCCATAAAAAGTCTAAGTCAGCTCAGAAAACAGGAAGTAGATGATGGACTGTCCTGGAAAGGGGAGGCACGGCATAACTAATCATGCTGAAGCTGTGTATCAAATTTGAAACCAATCCATCCAGTAGAAGCCGAGAAAACTGTTACGAAAAATTTCACTTTTCAAATTTTTACCCTTAAAAGTCTAAGTCGGCGGGAAAAACAGGAAGTAGATGATGGACTGACCTGAAAAGGGGAGGCACGGTATAACTCATCATGCTGAAGCTGTGTACCAAATTTGAAACCAATCCATCCAGTAGAAGCCGAGAAATCTGTAAAGAAAAATTTCACATTTCAAATTTGTTTTTCCCTTAAAAAGTCTAAGTCGGCTTGGAAAACAGGAAGTAGATGATGGACTGACCTGGAAAGGGTAGGCATAGTATAACTCATCATGCTGAAGCTGTGTACCAAATTTGAAACCAATCCATCCAGTAGAAGCAGAGAAATTGAACCGGACGGACAGACGGACGGACAAGGTGATTGCAATATAGCCCCCTCTCTTACGAGTAAAAAGACGTAAAATATCGGTCATTTTTGCCGAAGTGTTAAGATGAACCTTAAACATTTACATTCAATTAATGGTAATTAAACTTTATAACGTTAATTTTTTGTTAAATTATCTGACTTCAAATATTAAATCTTAACAATCAATGCTCGATTAACACAAATTTAACAATAATTTTAAACGTCAAAATAACATTAACAAACTTGCCTGTGTAAATGAGTCATTTCAATTAACTGTTGACTCGTCTTTAAAAATATCTCACAACTGAATATTTAGAATCCGTTTTGATTTATATTAAATATTGGTTCAAAAATGAACCGGTACTAGTATTATTTTGTTCTTTCGTATGTTTGCGATTCTTGACTCAGTTTCCTACAAAATTCTATTTGTGGTATTCAAATATTAAGAGCGGGGCCCTGGTGGCGAAAAGGTCCTCAGCAGAGCCTAGCTTGTCGTAATGGGTTGACTACGGGTCATGGGATTCTGACTTCGGGTCAGTGCTCAGCCCACAGAGCGACCAAATGTGTAACCTAGGTGTCTGAATAAGGTCGTCCTCGTCCGCGTTGGTTGTCGGGTCTATAATAAAGAAACCCTGACGGCTGACTATAATGGGTCAACGCGCGTGGAAAGTGCCACGCCTCGTTTACGTAAAAGACCCCTTTGTGGACCGCCAAGTAATGCACCACACAGGCTAAATTTTCAGCCCCCTACCCACCTCTCCCCGGTTCCTATGGTCTACAAAATTTTCTGTTCCTTTTTTTCTCACCCCATACTGCATTTATCATCATCATATCATGTTCATTTTACCATCCTTTCTTATCTAGAACCTATGTAAGCTTACTTGTATTCCTATTTTTTTCAGCGTTGATTGGAAAGATTAAATCGGTAGCTGTAATACCAAACACACTGTATCATTATACCGTAGAAGTAGTAAAGAGGATTCGGGTAGGTCTTTATAAAGGAATGATATTCCCTGGCAAGTTATTTTTGGAATTTACGTTTGCAGTCTTTGTACCTAGAATAAAGGATGTTGCTACTACGTATTACAAAGATGAAGCTATAAGGGTTAAAAATTAATATCATTTATATTAAGAATAAGTAATGTGATGATTTTTGGCCGGATTTCACTAGTAAAAATCAGGGCTATAAAATGGTGAATGTTGGGCGGACGGTGGATGGGTAAAAACTTTCGTAATAGTTTTCTCAGCAACTACTAATCACAGCCATTTGATATTTGGTATACAGACTCAGGGTGGGCCCCCATAAAGTGGTATTCGATTTCAGGTCTGTCGCTCATCTACTTCCTGTTAAACGAAATCCGACCATTTTTGTCTTTGACCATTTTTTTTTATATTTATTACCGATCCTTAATATTACAATGGAAGGAGAAGAGGGAGGTTTTATGCGCTATTGAACTTGGTTTAATCCACCATTTCATTTGAAATCCCTATACCAAGTCCGGACCATTGCGATCTTTAACTATGTCGGTGAGTCTTCCATGTTTTGTCTTTTTCTCTTGGACATTGAGATTGATCCCCAAAGTTTGGTTATTTTGATATACCTTTATTTACAGCCCGGCATTGAAAATACGTACGACCAGTGTTTATACGTTGTCAGTTCACATTGAAACTTAATACTATAGACAGTACAGTTCTGCAATTTGTTTACAGTTGCTGTGGAACTTGTAATGTACATCATAAAATTTACTGCAAATCAATACCATTTGGGGGAGGGGTTAAAAATATAGAAATTGGACATTGTGAACTTTCAAATTTTAAAAGTACAGCTCTAAAATTTTGGATATTTAAGTTTCACATGAATCTTTTGAATAATGTTGAAAACACCTTTCGAAAATGTTATTCACTGATTTTTTATATTATTTTGCAGGAATCAATTACGAAAAATGTACAGTATTTTATGTATGCAAATTAGTATTGTTGTCTTTAGTAAAAAATATTTTAGGGCTTTTGTACAATTATTTTATTTATTAATTTTTACATATTAAATAATTAAAACACGGTCGATAACTCATTAAACTTAACTTGTCTCACTTGTATTTGTAGGGTAATGTCCCTGCTGTGGGAAAAACATTAAGTATGAAGTCAAGTTATTTATGTGGTAAAAGGTATAAAAAAGGAGATATCCGATTAATTTTAGCGGGTAAGTATATACATTCAGATTTTTTTAGAAAATTTGTGCGTTTTACGTTCTCTTGCTTATTTAGCATAAATATTTACAATGGGTGCTATCATATGCAAAAAATCGATACACTAAAATAAATATGATTTCATTCGATATGTTTTGATTTTAATAATTTATATATTGATCTGTGTATTCAACTTAAGTTTATGGCCTTGTCACACTATAACGTTTTAGCCAACGTGTGCCGAACATTCGAAAAAAAATTCTAAAACGTTTGAACATGTTGGCATTGGTTGTAAAAAGTTTCAAAAATATCTCGGTGAACGAATACAAAGCGTCAAACTAACTACCTGCAGCGCACGACAAACTTATTTAAAAATTATCTGAAGCGTTTGTCCAGCATACTTGACGATTGCCTAACGCACATGGGTCGATTGCAAAACGCATTCATAACGTTCGTCTAACTTATAATTTTTTGCTCTCGGTGAGAAGCCAGGAATTGTGTTCTTTTTATTTCAGTATTACTTTACAATAGCCAAAATAGATCTATTATCTGTCTATTACAAGCCTCCGTGCAAACAAAGAAACACGAAAGTAACAAATTAATATCATTTATATTAAGAATAAGTAATGTGATGATTTTTGGCCGGTTTCACTAGTAAAAATCCGGGCTATAAAATGGTGAATGTTGGGCGGACGGTGGGTGGGGAAAAAACTTTCGTAAAAGTTTTCTCAGCTACTACTTATCACCAGGGTTTATACGTTGTGAGTTCACATTGGCACTTAATACTATAGACAGTACAGTTCTGCAATCTTTTTTCAGTTGCTGTGGAACTTAAATGTATTGTTGGATTAATTAATAAATATAGATACATCATGTTTTTTTAGTTTTGTTATAAAAATATGGTTTTAGACGGTCTTGTAATATGATTGTATAATTATTCTTAAGCCGTTTTTAACCAAGAGTGATGATTTTTGCACTCAGTCTAAAATAATAAACAATATTATAGATTTTATATTTTGATATGTCAATAATATACAGAGAGGAATGCATGCGCTTGTTAACAAACTCTCAAAATCTCAAATGTGTATACACATGTAAGAAATACCGGTCTGTACAGTTTGCCTAGCATCCTTTTTTACAGCACTTGACTAATCCTAAATGATCGCCGACAGCATGACGGATGTCCTTAATAGAGAAAAACGCGTGTGCTTAATGAATATTAAACCTACACAATATTTTAAATGAGTACTTAGTATTGAAGTTGACTGTCGTTACTCGTTGTATTTGAGTATTTTTCTTTTAAAACAACACGACGGGTGTATTACAATTCACAAGAACTACTTTCCATTCCAGACCATCCAAGCTATGCTTGTTATATATATATATATATTTTTTGGCTTTGTTCATGGTTTTTGTAACAATATTTTTTTTAGGTATGAATAAGTATTTTAAGCTTTTAAAATTGACTTTCCCCTTGTAATTCAATGTTACTTATAAAATTATGGGGTTGATACGCTACTCGCTCGTTACAATGACGCTCTGTTCACGTTTTAAACATGATGAATAGGTTTCTTGGTCGTTAGACTGACGCTAGACGTGCGATAGTTTATCGTTAGACTGACATCTCACGTTCGTTTCCATTTAGCTTTGCGATCCTCAAACGCATTTCAACGTGCGCACAACTAACACATAGCGTACACCAGCGTGTGTTTAACGTCCTTCAAACTTGTGCCTAACGTTCGAATAACTTATTATTAACACGTTGTCGAATGTCGGAAATTTTAAGCATGTTCAAAATTTTGGTACCCACTCGATGTTCACCAACGCATGCTGACGTTCGCTAACGTGTTTTAACGTGTTCATAACTTATACAAAACATACGCAATGCACACCAGCGTGTTACAAATATATTTTAAAACGTTGGCACAAGTTGGCTAAAACGTTATAGTGTGACAGGGTCATTACATGTATTAAAATTTAATAAGAAAGAGTCGTGATTATTTTTTTTAAAAAATACCAGTATTTTGTACTAAAATCTATTAAATCACAAATTTGTATCGACATTTTGTTGAATTTATTATCTTTATACTTCACTGAAATGTAACTTCAATAAGAAATTATCGATAACAGTGGCTTTCGAAAGGGCCATTGTTATGCATTAGGAATAATCCAAAAGCAATATTATTTAATTTCAAAATAGTCTAATCACATAAAACACAATATAAGGGTTAACTTTAATGAAAATCGTATCAGTTGTTAAGTATGAACTTGGGATAATTTTTGGTAGCCAATCTTTCATGATTATTTAAAACAAACTAAATTATTAGATGAATTAACACATATATTTTGAAAGTTGCAACAAATTAACTGTAACAAGCAAATAAAATTCACGTTCATAAAACCTATTTTTGCAAGACGCCTTTTCATTGGACGACAACCTGCGTAAAACCCACGATTTACCTGCCGAAACTAAGGAGAGTCGCCGTATTGGAAAATGCATATTTCGAGAAGAAAAATATCTGGAGAAAGGGGAAAAATGTATACCAGATCTGTATACGGAACACCCTTTCTTTAAAATTTATTAGGAATTGAAGCGTACAGTTTTCTCAAAAACGTCTGGAATTTCAGATTTCAGGTGGATCTTTCCCTTGACGTCACGAATTGTTTTGTACAAAAAGGGGACCTGCTTTATCGCGGAATTTCTAATAAACAGCTTTCTTTCAAAATATTTCTTAATTTTTATTAATTTTCTGATCGATTGCAATAGAATGGAAATAACCGTATTCTATTTCAAGCTTTGGCGGCGTAAAACTTGATTTTACTGTCGCAAATTCCCGTTTACCTGTCTCCGCTCCGCGTCGCCAGGTAAACTAAATTTGCGACAGTAAAATCCACGTTTTACGCCGCCAAAGCTTGAAATACAATACAGTTATTCCCTAACTCATGTGTTACACAAGGGTTAACAGTTAAAAGTCAGCAGTTTTTATATCTGCGATTTTCTATTTTATGAATTTTTGTTGTTCTGTTCATTTGTTTTTGTCAAGTCGACGGGTTTCGATCTTTTGAATACGCTAGGACGAACATCGTATTACCATGAAGCTTTGTGACTGCTGTTTTAAATTGCTGGTGGTCTATGAATGTTGTGACGCGTACAATTATTTCACATCTCTTTATTTATTTAATTTTATAAAGTTTACCCTTTGACTTACGCTGACATATAGAACAACACTTCAATTCTTCCTACTTGTATTGAATGGTAGAACTCATCCAACTCTGGTGTAAAACTGTATAGTAATATGTTTAAACTGGATTAAACAATAATATTTCAGAATCAGATAAAATTATAACCTACTGTTCGACTGTGTTACCCAAGACCGATGCAACTTGGGCATACATTTATGGACAAAGATCAGACAACTCATACAAACGAAACTGTAGATGTTCAGTAAGTAACTAACTTACTTTGTACCATTTTTTACTTACTTTGTAAACTTAAAAATAAATAAAAAATATATCAAATAAATAGTTCTTTAAAGAGAGCTATAGACTTTCTACAATTAGCACAAATTCGATATTTCCATATAGAAAATATAGGAAGAAAATCTATTAAAGCACCAGCACGATTCCGGCTACATGTATATCCAGGTGATGAATATAAAGAGGGTGATATTGGAATGGTTTCAGTAATTATTTGCCCAAAGACATTAATACTTCACAAATTTTAGATATTAAATTATAAAAAAGAATATCTTTCAAAATAAAAAAAAATATCATACCTTTTCATTGAATTAGAAATACAGCTGCTCCCTTTCCCCTTAACAAACCATCATGTCATGCGGCATTTTTGGCACTTTCACGTGACCTTGCTTACAAACATTATGTTTTCGCACTAAATTTAGTACCCACCTCTGTCATCTTCAAGAAATTTCTTTTCTAACATCTCAACCAATACCAGAGCTCTAAGTGTCAACCAGATTATTCTCTTAAAAGGGGAGGGCTTATGTGACGTAAGAGTAATAACTGAAAAACATAAATTAGTATTAAGTGGAGGAAATGAGGTCACAGGGCCAATTGTAAAGGCGAGATTTCATTATGGCAAAAAAAGTGTTAGATAGTGACAGGCAAACTAGTTTCCTGCATTGGGATCCTACTAGTCATATTCTTATCGACAGCAGCAGAAGGGTTCTCTAACGTACGAAGAACGTTAAATTTACCCAACAAGGTGCACCACATCGTAAGGAAAAGTAATGATATCCACATTAGAGGCATTAGATGCACATAATGAAAATTCTAGAATCGGCTTCCCTTTTCAAATATTCTTCAAAACTAGCATTCCATTTTTTCAAGATATATTTAAAATGTTTTATGCTATTCAAAGGACATAAATTTCCTACGATCTAGTGTGGAAAATTTAAATAATGATTAAAGTGTTTTGTAATAACATTATTTGTGCATTTATATACTAATGAAATATATTTAAATGTATAATGTTGTTCCGAAAATTCAACTAATTCATCATTCTTATACATTTTTATACGACCGCAAAATTTTTGCGATCGTATAATGTTATGGTGATGTCGTCGTAGTCGTCGTTGTCGTTGTCGGCGTCGTCGTCGTCGTCTGTGGACATTTGGTTTCCGTGCGATAACTTGAGTAAATATTGACCGATTGATAAGAAATTTGAAAATGATGTTTGTAACCACTTAAGGAAGGTTGGTATTGTATTTGGGGTTTGTGGCCCGTACTGTTTTAGAAAAAAAGGCCAAAAGGGGCTAAATCGGATGTATTGACAAAACTGTTGTAGAATGTTTATTATTCATTCAATTTTGAAAAATCTTTTTTTATTGAATTCATCATTAAATTCTGTCAACTAAATGTTCAATGGTTTTGATAAAAATTGCACCGTAATAGGGGGTCAAAAAGCGGCCACACCCAAAAAATTGACTTTTTTATTTGTGGTCCGATTTTCAAAATCTTTTTTTCATTAGAATTCTTATAAAAATCCCTGCCTGTGTTTTTCAATCAGATTTGAAATATCTCTAACCGTTTTTGAGAAATTAGGGGTTGAAGGGGCCAAAAACGCCATTTTTCAAAGTCTGTTTATATACTAAAAATAAAGTTGTAGCGGGCCAGCCAATTGTTATGAAGTTTAAATATGATGATTATAACCAGTAAAGGAATGTTGGTATTGAATTTGGGGTTTGTGACCCCTGCTGTTTTAGAAAAAAAGGTTAAAAGGG
The DNA here is from genome assembly GCA_963971305.1 of Arcuatula senhousia. Lineage (NCBI taxonomy): Eukaryota > Metazoa > Mollusca > Bivalvia > Mytilida > Mytilidae > Arcuatula > Arcuatula senhousia. The sequence continues at coordinate 58,265 of CAXARO010000736.1, forward strand.
GCTAAAATGGGTGTATTGACAAAACTGTTATAGAATGTTTATTATTCATTTAATTTTGAAAATTCTTTTTTTATTGAATTCATCAATAAATTCTGTCAACTAAATGTATAAAATGATTTGTTAAAAATTGCACCGTTACATTGCTATAGAAGGTCAAAAAAGGGGCCACACCCAAAAAATCAACTTTTTTATTTGTGGTCCGATTTTCGAAATCTATTTTTCTTTTGAATCCTTGTAAACATCCCTGCCTGTGTTTTTCAATTAGATTTGCAATATCTTTAACCATTTATGAGAAATTGGGGGTCAAAGGGGCAAAAAACACCATTTTTTAAAGTTTGTCAAGGAAAATAGTCTTATACCTAAAATTAAGTTGAAGTGGGCCAGTCAATTCTTATGAAGTTTTAATACACTAAATAAATGTTGGTATTGAATTTGGGGTTTGTGGCCCCTGTTGTTTTATAAAAAAAGGATCAAAACGGGCTAAAACGGGTGTATTGACAAAACTGATGTAGAATGTTTATTATATTTTCCATATGATTTTAATTGGTCTGTTTTACCAACCTTGTTCTTCCCTTTTTTCTGTTTTTTTTTTCAAATCTTCAAATATCAATACATTTTATGTGGACCCTGCTATTGTTCCTCCCGTGTACAATGTTATTTAGTTATGACTGGCATCTCACATACACAGACAAAGATTGCTCACGTGAGTTTCATATGAAACTGGTTGACGTACGAATGATGTTAAAATTCCACGTGCAATTGTTGTCAAATGATTTTATGTGACATTCACGTAATTTTCAGGTAAAACTCACCTGGGATTCTTGTTAAGTTCATGTGAAAGCTCATATCACTTTAACTTCACGTAGGTTTCACGTAGCTGCTTGATTCGATTGAATTTCTTGTGAAAATCATTTGAGTCAAATTTGTCTGTGTACATTTTTTTGAAAGCTTTCGAGAGTTAATCTTTTTAATGGTAAATCTTGAATGAAAAAAAAAGAAAATTAAAAAGAAAAAAATTATCAATCAAAACCTTTCAAGTTTGAAATAAGATGATTTGAAATTTTATATGTAGATGGTTCGTTATACTTTTTCATATATTGTAGTTTTAAATTTGCATATTGAGCAGGTTGGCACAAATGGGTCAATCAAATGCAGAAATGAGACAAACCCAGTTAACATGAACATAAACACCAAGCAAACACAGACAACACAAAAGTCAGTAATATATCACCCTCTTTATTTGAAGTGTGACTATACAATTAAATGCAAATTTCAGGTAATAGAACATGATGAAGCACCCAGTCGATCAGCTTGTAGACTTCCAAAAGATAAGAAAGTGAGGCAATGTTACTTTGATAAAGCATTATGTTTGTATAGACGTCGAGCCAGCTGTTCTTGGAAAAACCACGAAGGATGCAACTAGAATAGAATATCTTAATAAAAATGTTTAATCTTAATTTTCGGTGTTTTCTTTTTCGACTACTAGTATTTAAATCTTATTGCAATGATAAATTAAATGCATAAAATAAGAATAAGGAGATCATTTTAGAGTAGTTTCATTTTCTGAAAATTTAAAAGTATAATAATATTCATCATATTTTTAACACACATTTTTGGCATTTACAATATTTAGATAGAGCGCCTATGATTAGTCTTGACTAGAAGTAACGCGCATCACGCGTAAAAACAATTATTGTCTGAATCTTCGTTGTAATTTTGCTCCCTATCCTACGTGTTGGCATAGTCATGTGAATGTTTCCGGCGATTTCACGTAATTAATAAACAACATGGATTTTTATTTTATTTCACCGTTAGGTCTTCGGAAAGAATGACAAAATGCAAAGTTACAAAGCTTTTATACGTTGTATATTTATACAGATTTTTCAATGAGTGAACTTTAATCAGCAGCAAAAACACAAAAGTGCATGTAAGTAGTGTTGACTGTGTTGTGGATGCAAAACACCTACATATCTCCAAAACGTATGCATATTGTTATTCTCAAAACGACTGTTTGTAAGATAATCCTGATTGCTGTGTGAAGTTGAGAAATTACAAATACTAAAACGCGGGTATTTACGGTTAATTTGGATATGCTATATATCAATATTTCAAGGAGTAGCCTCTCATCAGTAGCATTTAAATCAAAACATTTGAAGGTCATATTCCGAAATTGTTGAAAACGAAATATACTCAAAACCAAAACGTTCGAACAAGGAAGCAAAATCCAGCACCAAGGATATCGACCATGTGCATTACAAGGAAAGAAACCTGGTGTTTTAAACAATTTTGAATTTAAAAATCGGAAATTTCAGTGACAAAAATATTAGAAATTGTATGGTAAATCGTGTCAGACAAGTCTAACGACCAGGCTTTTAATTTCCCTCGGGGAATCAACTTCACTCAGCAAAGTGACGTTTTTGGTTCTTAAATGTCTCTGGAATTTTTCTCTTCAGGCGGCAGGTGTACCAAAATTTATTGTCTAAAACTTTGTTGTAATTTTTATTCCTTCCATTGGTGGACTCGTCATCCCAGAGGTAAGCCAGCTGGTCATAGTCAAAAATACGTTTCTAGTTAGACATTTGTTTTGATGATGTCCTTTCTGTCAATAACACTTCATTTGGTAGTTGGATTCCTTCAATATATCCTCCGGAATTGGAGATTAAAGAGACCACCGAATCTAATTGCTTCACGTCTTTCTTGGATTTGCACCTCGAATTTGGCCCAGGTGGTCATCTCAGTACAAAAATTTACGATAAACGAGACGATTTTAATTTTCAAATTATCAATTTTCCTAATCTACAGAGCAATATACCTACTTCTCCTGCATACGGTGTTTATATTTCTCAACTTATTCGATATGCCAGAGCTTGCACACATTTCACAGATTTTTTTATCAGACACCGGTTTCTTCGTGACCGACTTTTGAAGCAGGGCTATAAGAAAATACGTCTCATACGATCACTAAAAAAATTCTTTCTTCGTTATCAGCCACTAGTAGAAAAGTTCAAAATTGAGTTAAAAGATATGATAGTTAATTGTTTTAATTAGTGTTTGACTGGTCTGCTGTACTGAGATGATCACCTCAATATCCCTATTGTGTCTCACAACTATGTTGTGTTCTATGGTCATTACCGGATCCTAAGATCGCAATGGAAGAGGGAGGTTTGGCGCCATAAAACCTGGTTTAACCCACCATTTCGTTTGAAATGCCTGTACCAAGTCAGGACCATTGCGATCCACCAGTTCTCCGGTATGACTGATTCGTTTTTGTCATTTTCTCTGGACTATGAGATTGATCATTCAAGTTCGGTAGTTTTGTTATTACCATTATTTCATATTATTGTTCTATGTTTTTTATTATCATATTGTGTTTGGCACTTTCAATTTTTTCGTAGATTGCCTCTGATGAGTTTTGAAAAGACAAAACGCGTGTAAGGCTCATCAAAAGTTTTTGTCTGGAACTTTGTTGTACTTTTTATTTCCAATTTTGTTTATTTTTTTTAGATTAAAAAGTAAAACCATTGAGCATTTTTGCAACTCATACATGCATGTTTAAGTATAGCAAATATGTTTCTTTTCTAACTATTATTATAATGGAAAAAAACACATGATGTAAATTTATATTATCAAGCTTAGTTTTGTTCGTCTTTTGCGTGCGATTTCTTTTCATATAGGTCTTAAGAAATGTGGTATTTTTATTAACGTGACCATCATGTCGACATTTAACGACGGTTCATGTAACCTGATGTCTGCCAGTTTTTTTTTTTCCGGCGCTAAGAAGTAATTTTTGTTTCATATGCCTAAAATAAATAAAGTAATTGTCTAAAATTTATAACGTGGAACAGTTTACCATCTTAGTGTCAATATGTAAAAAGATACATATATTTTACTTAACGTAATTACACATAATCGTTAATTTTGCTGCGTATACGGAAATCCGCAGTAATTTTGCGCGATACTGTTGAATTTAGCTTAATGGACCAATAATAATATAAATGCACTTCCGTGCACCATGTGCAAAGGTTGTATTTAAGTTGCAAAACATTAAATTTCTGGGACCATTCTTCAAAATGCGCAATATGTTAATGATATACTTTTCTGTTTTATTTTCGTTTTTCTTCACATGGACAGAAGCTTGTAGGTGTACTGACCCATCGCACCCACAAAAAATATTCTGTGAATACAAATTGGGTATGTACATGTATATCTTCGACTTACTAGTAATATCACAAAAAAAATGTCATTTATCTTTTGCGTAACAAGATACACAAAATTTTATGCTTGTAAATAGAGATTCTGCTAATAATTTAGCTTCCACAAGCATACAACAAATATTGAAAATTTAGACTGATGTCCTAGTATGATATGAGCAATTTTATAGAATAGAAGTTTGTCAAAGGTTAATTAAAGGGATGCTAATTTTGTAAAAGAAACAAATAAATGTATAAAGAAGACCAAATAGTCAACATGCTTAACTTTCTAATCGACAACATATTTGTTCTGTTTGGCGGACGTGTTTTCAAATGGGCACTAATTGTGCACCATTGCTTGCTGATCTGTATTTACATTCATATGAAGCAGACTTCTTAAAATCTCTTCTAGACAAAATAGATCTGGATTTATTTAGCTCTCTCGTTTAACCTCACATCCCGTTAAATTGATGATGGCCTTTCAGTGAAATATTCTCGATTCGGTGACTCTCCATTTCATATATCGGATTCTAGGAAGTCTGCATCATATTTTGATCTACATCTCGAAATTGACTCTCAAGGAAGACTTTCAACACAGCTCTATGACAAACGTGATGAATTCAACTTTCAAATCGTCAACTTTCCCTTTTTCTGTAGCAACATTCCCTCCGCTCCTGCTTATGGAGTCTTCGTATCACAGGTGATTGATTACTCCAGAGCTGGCGGGAATTACATCGATGTCCTTGGAAGAGCGTCACGTTTCACACAGAAATTGCTGACACAGGGTTATGTTGCTCCACGGTTGCTGTCTTCACTCTAGAAATTTTACGGTAGACACTGTGCACTCGGTAGACAAATATGGGGTTTCTATCTTTCAAATAGGTGCAGATGTTGGTTCGTCGTAGAAATTTGGTTTGTCTTCCTTTACCGTATTTGAAAAACTGAATTTGAAATTAGCAACACGACGGGGGTACTATAGCAGACAGGAACCCCTTACTCTTCCGGAGCACATAAGTTCACTCTTGTTACGACTTTGGTTCGCGATATTGATTTTCGGTTGGTTTTGTGTTTCTCCGTGTTGTCTTGTTCGGGTTTACCGTTTCGGACTTTTAACACTCCAATGCCCCATTCTTGCCTCTTTGCTTCTTATAAAAACAAATGAAAAGAAAATACCATAGAAAGCAGTAAACGAATATTTCGAAATGAATAAACAATCCATGTAGTGTAAATACTCTTTTTTATGTAAAATGTATCATACATGTAAACTAAATTTAAAACAAGTTATGATGGTGAAGCTATTTTATAATCAAAAATTTCGTAATGGCAAAGCTATTTTATAGTACAAAAATTTCGTAATGGCAAAAAAGATAGCTGTAATGATACAAGTAATCTTTTAAAATCGAAACAAATCCACTTTCAATTAAACGATTAATTTTGGTACCTTGTATGTGCATTAATGCAGAGTGACCTCTCATTTACAGCACCTGAAAATTCTTAAAGTTTAACAAAAGTTATTACACGTTAAATTATATCTTTTTCATGACTTACTAGTCTCAACTTATATTTTTTAGCTTTAGTTGGGAAGATTATAAAGGTGTCCGACGAAAATCCAGTGGCAAATGCTGTTGTCTATTACACGATAGAAGTGATAAAAAGAATTAGAGTAAGCTCTGAGAATTATTTACTAAAAGTTTAAAACAACCGAACTTAAATGATCAATCTCAAATGTTCATAAGTAAATTATTGTATTTGGTTTTTTAGTTATGGTCCATTGAGCTTTTTAAGAACTATAATCATTTTGCCATGAAAACAAGTCCTACTTTTATTTTTTTTAAAGGACGGATAATTATTCATGTACGTTCGTGCTTGCCTATTGTACCTTGATTGTGTTCTCATGTAGGACCATTTATTTATTTATTTAACTTGCACATCCACGACATTTCAAAATAACAAAGGGGAATACCGCATTAATATCAGATTTATACGGCAAAAAGGTTTGGTCTATAGCTGGCTTTCTCATGAAATTCTCAAACACGTTCTAAGCAAATATCACACGTTATTACTGGTCTATAGGAAAAAAAAATCTGCATAAGTGATAAATGACACAATACTATTTTTTTCGACATCTTAAGGACATGTAAACTGTTGTTGAAAGCTTTAGGAAAAACAACGTAATCTGGCTGTACATCATGCGATTCCCTAATTTGAAACATCCAAGACTACGCAGCTGTGTTCGTTTTTCACCTAATGCTTACAGATTCATAATTAAGAAGAATCGTTAGAAATATGACTATGTGTGGACATCTTCCTGAAAAGAGTGATTTTTTTACATGGATTTTTTTTTAAATTAAAATGACGGTCTAACCCAGGTTTCTTTCTTTTGTTACTTTTAAGTTTTCAGCATTTTAAATATTTTTTTTTATAAATGCTGTTCATGATTCGAACTAACGCCTCGGAAATATGAATAAAATAACCTGTCTGCATTAAGCAAGTGTAAAAGAATGAGTCCGCCGATTAATGAAACCGATTTACCAACATCTATTTTTAACGGTGTCTGTGGTCGTGTGGAATCCTCGATGGACTGGAGACTGCTAGGCGACAGGTGCCGCAGAGGTATTGGTTCGAATCCAGCTCACACCCTGATGGGTTTTCCAATGTTATTTGCATTACAATGACTTGATGTCATACTGTAAAACATAACACACATTCCAGTTAGCAGCTGTAACGAGAATGAACCTAAGTGCTCCGGAACAGTAAGCAGTTCCTGCTTGCTATAACATACCCGTCGGGTTATCAACAGACCAACATCTGCTCTCATCTGAGAGATTGAAATCCCATATTTGTCTGAAAACGCATGATGTCTTCCGTAAAATTTCTCGAGTGAATAGAGCAAACGAGGAGCAACATAACCCTGTGTGAGCAATTTTTGTGTCCGACGTGACGTTCTGCTATGGAAATCGATTAAATCCCGTAAGCTCTGGAATAATGAATCAGGTGAACTCATTTACTCCGGAAGTGTACACAGTTTCATGTTGCTATAACACACCCGTAGCGCTGCTAATGTTTACTTAATCGTGTCTTATATGGTTGAAGAACAAACTCGTATGACAAACCAACATTTACACTTATCTGAAAGATAGAAATCCCATTTTGATTTATGAGTTCAAGATTTCGTCAGCGAACGCAACAACCGATGAGCAATGTTTCCCTTTGTTAACAATATTTGTGTTAGTCTCGACGCTCTACCAAGAAAATCGATGCAAATCCCACAAGTTAAGAAATTAGGAATAATGTTGTACTTTGCTGATTAACTTTAACTAAAAAAAAATTCTGATAGTATTGCAAAACAATACATAGTCCCCTACCGGCCTCATATTTCAGTCACTGGTAACAAAATGTCAAATAAATGAAAACCTAGATTTGATAAGTTCCTTTTCTACATGGGATAATAAAAATTTCAGAAAACTGAAATTTCAGTGGGTTTTCAAACTTCAAAGGGCCATAATTCCCGTCAAAATGTGTGGACCGGCACGAAACTCAAACTAGATCTGTAACTCATCATGGGTTATTTACAGAGGGTGGTAAAGGGGGCTACTGTGCACGGCTGAACGGCAAATAAAAAGTGGCTTTCACGATGAACGGAAAATTATTCTTGCTGATCTCGAAGTACGATAAATAAAGAAACAAAATATTATTCGTTAATGAAGGAAAATCTAACTCAAAATTTAACTCAGGTTTTGACAGTTGTGTATTCTTGAAACAGTACAACACTGCAAGGAGTAGGCGAAAATTGAGAATTTTTCGAATTTATGATTTCTTGGTGAACAATATTTTGTATAGCATTTTTTGTCTAAAATACCATGAACGAAAAATAACTCCATGCAAATCACGAAACACGAAAAATAAATTAAGGGGAACACGATGAACGATGAGCCCCCTATGCACGGCTGAACGAGAAATAAAAAATTCAGAAATCGATGAACGGAAAATAAAAAATGTCGAACACGGTGCACGAAAATAACCCTTTACCTGCCTCTTTACATACAAAAAAAATTGTTCATTATCTATAAGCGTTTTGAAAAAAGCCCGAAAAACTGAATTTTCATTGAATGTTCAACCTTCAAAGTGCCATAACTACCGTACAAAATTGTGGACAGGCATGAAACTCAAACTTGATCTGTAACTCATCATGGTAAACTTACATACCGAAAATCAGTTCATTATCTATAAGCGTTTAGTAAAAAGGGCGGAAAACTGAAATTTCAGTGAATTTTTAACGTTCAAAGGGCAATAACTTCCGTAAAACATATGGACCGGCACAAAACTCAACCTTGAATTGCAACTCATCATGGTCAAGTCACATACCTAAGATCAGTTCATTATCTATAAGCACTTAGAAACAAAGTGCGGAAAACTGAAGTTTCAGTGAATTTTCAACGTTCAAAGGGCCATTAATTCCGTAAAAAATCCTGACCGGCACAAAACTCAAACTTGATCAGTAACTTATCATTGTTAACTCACAGACCATACATAAATTCATTATCTAAAAGTGTTTAGAAAAAAATGCGGAAAACTGAGGCATGACAGACGGACGGACAGACAGAGTGCAAACCTATAGTCCCATTCGTATTCATACGAGGTTTGGCTATTTGCCCAGACATATAAATTTCAGGTAGTCATGGTATTAAATATTATATTTCATCATATCTTATATGCATATCTATGTAGCTGTATATATATATCTATAGGGGAATGTACCTAGCGTAGGAAAAACAATCCTCATGAAGACAACAGAAAATAAATGTGGTGTTAAGTATAAAGTTGGAGATGTTCGATTAATTTTGACAGGTAATGATAAATAAAGATTGAAATATTGGATTATTGTTTTAATGTTCTATTTGTCAAGCGCATTGTTGTACGTTTTTCAAATTATCAATAATATTTAAAAAAAGATTTTAATTCCCGAAGTTCAAAAAAGACAAGGAAAAAAGTTTAAAACAAGCATTCTGAGAGTATTACAAAACAATACATAGTCCCTTACCGGTCTCATATTTCAAACACTTGTAAAAAATTGTGAAACAAATTAAACCTAACATTGATCAGTTCATTTTCTTGAAGGTATAATCAAAAAGTGCAGAAAATAAATTTTCAAAGTTCAAAGAGCCATAACTCACGCAAACATGTGCGAATGGAAACGAAACTTGATCTGTAACTCATCATGGTGGACTCACATAGAAAATGTTCAGACAAAAAAGTGTGGAAAATTGAAATTTCAGTTATTTCTAAAAGTTCAAGGGGCCATAAATCCCTTAGAAAATACGGCCCAGTACGAAGCCTAAACTTGATCTGTAAACGCATCATGATAGAATCACATACCAAAAATCAGTTCATTATCTGTACGCGTTTTTAAAAAAAAGCGGAAAACTGAAATTTCTGTAAATTTTCAAAGTTCAAAAGGTCCATAACTCCTTTAAAAAAATTCGGACCGGCACGAAACTTAATTTGATCTGTAACTCATCATGGATGACTCACACACCAATAATCATACCATTACCTATAGGCATTTAGAAAAAAGTGCGTAAAACTGAGGCGTGACAGACAAACAGACATACCTAGAAACCGCAAACCTAAAACAGCTACCCATAACGCAAACATTAGTCAATCTAGTCAATCAATGCTCTGGAAATCATTTAGATAATTTGCTATCTTGGAAGCCTTTTTCTCAACTTCGATCTTTAACTTTATCCTTAGGAACAAATAATGCTTTTGATGCAACTAAATCATTTCAGAATCTGATAAATTGATTACCTGGTGTTCAACTCTAGTAACAGGACCGAAAACTGATGCGATCTACTCATACATACATGGAAACAGGATAGATAACTCATACAGGCGGAATTGTCTATGCAATGTTAGTGTTAAAACAACGTTGTTCTCTTTTTTAAATCTTCGTTATCAGCAACATATTATAAGAGTAATTGATTTTTATACTACTGTTTGGCTGATTGTTGTACGGAGACAATTAACTCATTCTTCATTATCTCTATTGTGTCTTAACAACATTGTTGTGTTTTGAGTAACTATCAAACCCTAAGATTGCAATTGAAGAGAGAGGTTTTGCGCGCCTTAAAAAATGTTTTAACACACAATTTCCTATGAAATGCCTTTAACAAGTCAGCACCATAACGATCTTAATTTGTTTGGGTATGTCTTATTTTTTTTGTCTTCCTCGTGGACAATTAGAATAGTGTTCCAAGCTAGGTCATTTTGTTATTACCCTTATTAAATGCATTTTTTTTCTTATGTTATATGACCTACCCAGAAAAAAATCCACTCTTACTTGCTTTATTATACCCCACGCAACGAAGTTGCGAAGGATATACTGTTTTTGACTGGTCCGTCCATCTGTCAGTTTCCGTAACAAATTTCCAGCAACTATTAATGATAGGCTTTTGATATTTAGTACGTAGCTTTATGTGTCGGTCCCATATGAGGGGATATGTTTTCAGGTCTGTCTATTATCAACTTCCTGTTTAAAGGGCCAACTTAGACTTCTCTCACTATATTTTATGTGTTGACAATTTCCGTAACAGATTTCTCTGCAACTATTAGTCAAAGGCTTTTTATTTTTTTGTATGTAGCTTCAATGGTATGTGGATCATCTACTTCCTGTTGAGCGGCTTTCTTGATTTCTATCTTTGAATAGATAACCTGTGTCCACCTGTCCATAATGTGGGCAAGTTGGGTATGTGAGTGTGCTCACTAAGGTTCTTTTATTTTAACATCAAAATACTAATTGTTTTTGTATGAAATTTCAATTTATTTCATTTTGAATAACAGCAATAAAAGTGTTATCTCTGCTTTTTTTTGTTAAAATTATATAAATGGCAATATTGAAACAATTTTCAGGTTATCAACTGGAATGGTGGCATTAGTCAATTTAATTGTCGACTACCAAAAGACGACAAAAAGATACAATGCTACTTTGGACAAGCATTATGTGCCAGAAGGACAATAAACGGGATAACCACTTGCTCTTGGAAACACGACGAGCCTTGCAAATAAAAGCATTATGCAAATAGAACTTATTTTTGTACATTTTTGAATCAATTAAATATTTTAATAATATTAAATTAAGATTGTGTACCATTAAGATTTATTTCATTTTACCCAATGTTAACATACTTGTAAATTTCTGAACAATGACAATTTAATTATTCGCAAATAAGTTAAGCCTATTTTATGGTTGTAACGTTTCATCTATCTAGTCCATATGCTTTAATAGCTTTAGAAACATATGATTATTTTCCTTACGCATGGTTCTTTTACTCCTCGATGATTGTCTTAACTCGAGAAATTTAACACCATGGATTACATGTGTTTTGTTCAAGATGCTGTACCTATTACAATGAAATACACATGAAAGGTGCCATCTGACTTTTTAAGCGGCGAAAGGCGAAAACCTATCAGTTTTCTCAGTCTGATTAAACCTATCAATTCATTCCTTCCGCTCCAGCTTATGGAGTTCACGTATCTCAATTGATTCGTTACTCCAGAGCGAGCGGGACTTACATCGATTTCCTTAGCAGAGTGACACGTCTGACAAAATTGCTCACACAGGGTTACGTTGCTCCTCGGTTGCTGTCTTCACTCAAGAAATTTTACGGAAGACATCATGCACTTATAGACAAATATGGGATTTCGATCTCTCAGATGAGTGTAGATGTTGGTTTGTCATAGGGTGTTGTTTTGTCTTCCTTTACCGAATTTGACACGCTGAATGGACTATTGACAACGCGATGGGTGTGCTATAGCAAGCAGGAACTGCTTACTCTTCCTGAGCACCTGAGTTCACTCTTGTTTCGACTGGAGTTCGCGTTGTTGATTGATATTCAGTTATTTTGTGTTTCCATGTTCTACATGTTGTCTGTTTTTGTCCCGTTCCTGTTGGTGTTTACTGGTTTTGTCTCTGCCCTTTAGGACTTTTGATATTCGGATACCTCATTGGTACCTCTGCTTCTTTCTGTCTCTGCCTTGTAGATCTGAAGACATCTTTTCTGTTCTGATGACCTTTTGGGAATCCTTTGGATTTATCATAAGAAGTAATGCTTCCTAAAACTTGGAAGCTGTAATCTGATTAATCAATTCAAAAGGTCTTCAGAACAAAAAGAATAATTGGATGTCTACAGATCTAACATGCATAGACAGTAGATAGATCTGATTTAATCAGATTGCAGTTTTTCTCTATCAGCAATTTGTTTTATTCAATGGGGTCCCATTAAAAGATCATCTGAAATTTATGATTGCATTAAAGCTGTGAAAGAGCCTATAAAGATAAATGTTTAGGCAAATGGATAGCTTTCCTCCATCTGAGGTTGTTTTCTTTGTATATACAAAATCGATACAAAAAAAAACGGGTATAAAACGGTTAATTTGGATATGCTATATATGTATAAGGATATTTCAAGGAGTAACCTGTCATCAGCAGCATTTGAATCAAAACATTGGAAGATCAAAAACCAAACATATTGAATGAAAAGTTCTCAAACCTTCGAAAAAAAGGTTCGAACAGGAAAGCCAAATCCAGCACACAGGATATCGACCATGTGCATTTCAAGGTAAGAAACCTTATGTTTTAAACAATTTTTAATTTAACAATCGGAAATTTCAATGACAACAAATATTAGAAATTTATTGGTAAAATCGTGTCAGATAAGTCTGACTTGTGTAAGTAAGGCTTGTGATTACCCTCGGGGACCTTTGGTCAAGCAGCAGTGTTTATCGACCCAGTCGTTTCAAAATACAATACCAAAAACGGATATAAACCGGTAAATTTGGCTATGCTGTATTTCGATATTTCAAGGAGTAACAAACATATACAAAAAACACCATTTTTCGTGGATGATTGCCTACCAAGTTCTGAATGTAGACGTGGTCACCAATTTTCAGGGGTGGAAAACTACATTTGTACGAGTATGCTCACTCCCGCGTTCGTGTTCTCTAGAATGGCGTTTGGCGAGAGCCTATTTCGATAAGACAACAATTCTTTGCAAGTATCATGTGGACTGTATCTACCCATCATTATTGGAATGGCATCACGAATTGGTAGTCCAAACAAAAGGAGTGCTGGTGATGCCTTTGTTTCCGGATCTATGGAATTCCTATAGATAAGCAGTGCCCTCTGCAACTTATCAATATAAAGTGAACCAGACGCAGTAATGTTGTCTACTAGCATACGTTTGATGGTTTTAACAGCCAATTCATCCCTGCAATTGGTATATGTGGGTTTGCAACCGATAAAGTCCTATGTCTAACCCCCAAGCTTTAAGAAACTCTTGTGTGTTGCCTGCTTTGAAATGTGGACCTCCATCAGATGTCATTTCTTCTTGTATACCAAATGAAACAAAAGTCTTAACGTAGTCGTTTTACTAGTCCCTCTGCACGCGATTCTGTTCAATTTTATACGCTGAACTAATGTACTTTCCTCTTTAAATGCCAATCTCCTGATTGCATTTAAAAGATCACCCTCTCTCATGGGGGCAACGTCGCCCTACAGGTCACGCATGTATGTACGGAGATCAGTGTCACAACAGTAAAATAAAGCGGTAGACAGGAAGTTTTCATTTATAGCCATTCCAGCCTTATACATATCCCACTGTCTAGTAAATGCTGACCATTGATCCGGATCACATCCTGCAGATATGGTGGGTGGCTCCAACCTAAGCTTTGGTGTTGCTGCTGGATGGGGTTGGTGGACAGTTCTATCGTGGATCTGAAGGACAGTAGTCAAGGCTGCAGCAAACGCTCCATCTAAGTCCTGAGATTTCCAGTCACATCCTTCTATTGGGCATTCTAATACTGTCATGATGATAAGTTCTGTCCTTGACTGTAAGGTGTAGAAGTCAACATTATCCTGTATATCTTTGAATAGGGATGACTGATACCTGAAATATACATAAACATTAATACATAAATAATATGACTAGTTAAGATGTTACTGCATCTTATGAAGAAAAACACAGTTTTGAATGTCCATTTGGTATCAACATCTTTTTTAAAAACAAGAAAACAAAGCAATAGTTAAAAATACTGTCAGCATTATATTCATTCTCTAAAACACAAAAATGTTTTCTGTTGTTTTGTTTTATTGGTCCCGTGCGGGGCCCAGGAGGCGAATAGGCCCACAGCAGCGCTAGGCTTGTCGGTAAAAGTCCACTAAGGAGCGCTCAGAAACCTGACATCGGGGTCAGGCCGCTTTGCCCACAAAGCGACTGGGATGTGTGCCCCAGGTGGTTGAATGGGGCAGCCCTGACATCGAGAGATGCGGGGTCGTCAGGCGATAATGATGAAAACCTGACCGCAAATCATAGTGGTGCACCGTGTTGGGAAAAATGTCACGTTCCTCGCACGTTAATGAACCCTGCTGCAGGTCTCAGTAAGAGTAGGACCCGTAGGATCCCAATGCAGGAGGCTAAATTTCCCGTCCCTACCCATTACTCCTTTTTCCAGTGGCAGTCAAAAATCTCCAACCCGATTGGCCTTGTGTCCCCATTCCCTCCACTTCATCATCATTTCATATTCATTGCATCATCATTTTCATGTTCATCTCCCGGATATAGCCGAAATCGTGCTGATTGGGAGTAAAGCAATAACTAACTAACTAACTAACTGTTGTTTTATTGTTATGTTCAATTTCACCATTGCATTGGTATCAATACATCAAAGCAGTGTTTACAAGTTCAAACATCATTTTTAATATAGTCTCATTCACCCAGACGCTTATCAAAACATAATATGAGTCTTGGATTGGACAGCTCCGTTACCTATATTGTTGAGTGTACCTTCGGAGTACTTTCAGGCATTATCGTAGTGTTCGACGAAAATCACACACGAATCGATGCAAGTTGTTCCTTAATAACATAATATTTCTTATTTTATAATAAGACATCCTATTGTACATTTTGTAATTGTAAACAATAAAAAAAAATTGTTTAATAGTTAAATTATACCCAGGGGCGTCTTCCTGGTTTTTGGATTTGTTTATGTTTATTGGAGTCAAAAGTAGAAACATTATTCATTAAAGAAGCATGCATTTTCGGAAAATACAATTCATGATTTTACACACCCAGTTATTGTTAAGGAGTTATTTTTTGGGGTTTACTATATGGTAAATAGGATTTATAATTTTAATAACGTGAAACATTTAATTCATCTACGTGTCGACATATAACGATAAGACAAAGTATAAA
>CAXARO010000737.1:0-18000 GCA_963971305.1 Arcuatula senhousia
CATTCAAAATTTTTCTTACTTCAATATTGAAACAGATTTTGTTTCAACGTTCAACATTCAAAATTTTTTTACTTCAATATTGAAACAGATTTTGTTTCAACATTCAACATTCAAAATTTTTCTTAGTTCAATATTGAAACAGATTTTGTTTCAACGTTCAACATTCAAAATTTTTCTTAGTTCAATATTGAAACAGATTTTGTTTCAACGTTCAACATTCAAAATTTTTCTTACTTCAATATTGAAACAGATTTTGTTTCAACGTTCAACATTCAAAATTTTTTTACTTCAATATTGAAACAGATTTTGTTTCAAAATTCAACATTCAAAATTTTTCTTACTTCAATATTGAAACAGATTTTGTTTCAACATTCAACATTCAAAATTTTTCTTACTTCAATATTGAAACAGATTTTGTTTCAACATTCAACATTCAAAATTTTTCTTACTTCAATATTGAAACAAATTTTGTTTCAACGTTCAACATTCAAAATTTTTTTTCTTCAATATTGAAACAGATTTTGTTTCAACATTCAACATTCAAAATTTTTCCTACTTCAATATTGAAACAGATTTTGTTTCAACGTTCAACATTCAAAAATTTTTTACTTCAATATTGAAACAAATTTTGTTTCAACGTTCAACATTCAAAATTTTTTTACTTCAATATTGAAACAGATTTTGTTTCAACATTCAACATTCAAAATTTTTCTTAGTTCAATATTGAAACAGATTTTGTTTCAACATTCAACATTCAAAATTTTTCTTACTTCAATATTGAAACAGATTTTGTTTCAACATTCAACATTCAATATTTTTTTACTTCAATATTGAAACAGATTTTGTTTCAACATTCAACATTCAAAATTTTTCTTACTTCAATATTGAAACAGATTTTGTTTCAACGTTCAACATTCAAAATTTTTCTTACTTCAATATTGAAACAGATTTTGTTTCAACGTTCAACATTCAAATTTTTTTTACTTCAATATTGAAACAGATTTTGTTTCAACATTCAACATTCAAAATTTTTCTTACTTCAATATTGAAACAGATTTTGTTTCAACATTCAACATTCAAAATTTTTCTTACTTCAATATTGAAACAAATTTTGTTTCAACGTTCAACATTCAAAATTTTTTTTCTTCAATATTGAAACAGATTTTGTTTCAACATTCAACATTCAAAATTTTTCCTACTTCAATATTGAAACAGATTTTGTTTCAACGTTCAACATTCAAAATTTTTTTACTTCAATATTGAAACAAATTTTGTTTCAACGTTCAACATTCAAAATTTTTTTACTTCAATATTGAAACAGATTTTGTTTCAACATTCAACATTCAAAATTTTTCTTAGTTCAATATTGAAACAGATTTTGTTTCAACATTCAACATTCAAAATTTTTCTTACTTCAATATTGAAACAGATTTTGTTTCAACATTCAACATTCAATATTTTTTACTTCAATATTGAAACAGATTTTGTTTCAACATTCAACATTCAAAATTTTTCTTACTTCAATATTGAAACAGATTTTGTTTCAACGTTCAACATTCAAAATTTTTCTTACTTCAATATTGAAACAGATTTTGTTTCAACGTTCAACATTCAAATTTTTTTTACTTCAATATTGAAACAGATTTTGTTTCAACATTCAACATTCAAAATTTTTCTTACTTCAATATTGAAACAGATTTTGTTTCAACATTCAACATTCAAAATTTTTTTTCTTCAATATTGAAACAGATTTTGTTTCAACATTCAACATTCAAAATTTTTCTTACTTCAATATTGAAACAGATTTTGTTTCAACGTTCAACATTCAAAATTTTTTTACTTCAATATTGAAACAGATTTTGTTTCCACGTTCAACATTCAAAATTTTTTTACTTCAATATTGAAACAGATTTTGTTTCAACATTCAACATTCAAAATTTTTCTTACTTCAATATTGAAACAGATTTTGTTTCAACATTCAACATTCAAAATTTTTCTTACTTCAATATTGAAACAGATTTTGTTTCAACATTCAACATTCAAATTTTTTTTACTTCAATATTGAAACAGATTTTGTTTCAACATTCAACATTCAAAATTTTTCTTAGTTCAATATTGAAACAGATTTTGTTTCAACATTCAACATTCAAAATTTTTCTTACTTCAATATTGAAACAGATTTTGTTTCAACATTCAACATTCAAAATTTTTTTACTTCAATATTGAAACAGATTTTGTTTCAGCATTCAACATTCAAAATTTTTCTTACTTCAATATTGAAACAGATTTTGTTTCAACGTTCAACATTCAAATTTTTTTTTCTTCAATATTGAAACAGATTTTGTTTCAACATTCAACATTCAAAAATTTTCTTACTTCAATATTGAAACAGATTTTGTTTCAACGTTCAACATTCAAAATTTTTTTACTTCAATATTGAAACAGATTTTGTTTCAACGTTCAACATTCAAACTTTTTTTAATTCAATATTGAAACAGATTTTGTTTCAACATTCAACATTCAAAATTTTTCTTAGTTCAATATTGAAACAGATTTTGTTTCAACATTCAACATTCAAATTTTTTTTACTTCAATATTGAAACAGATTTTGTTTCAACATTCAACGTCCAAAATTTTTTCTTAGTTCATCATTGAAACAGATTTTGTTTCAACATTCAACATTCAAAATTTTTCTTACTTCAATATTGAAACAGATTTTGTTTCAACGTTCAACATTCAAAATTTTTTTTCTTCAATATTGAAACAGATTTTGTTTCAACATTCAACATTCAAAATTTTTCCTACTTCAATATTGAAACAGATTTTGTTTCAACGTTCAACATTCAAAATTTTTTTACTTCAATATTGAAACAAATTTTGTTTCAACGTTCAACATTCAAAATTTTTTTACTTCAATATTGAAACAGATTTTGTTTCAACATTCAACATTCAAAATTTTTCTTAGTTCAATATTGAAACAGATTTTGTTTCAACATTCAACATTCAAAATTTTTCTTACTTCAATATTGAAACAGATTTTGTTTCAACATTCAACATTCAATATTTTTTACTTCAATATTGAAACAGATTTTGTTTCAACATTCAACATTCAAAATTTTTCTTACTTCAATATTGAAACAGATTTTGTTTCAACGTTCAACATTCAAAATTTTTCTTACTTCAATATTGAAACAGATTTTGTTTCAACGTTCAACATTCAAATTTTTTTTACTTCAATATTGAAACAGATTTTGTTTCAACATTCAACATTCAAAATTTTTCTTACTTCAATATTGAAACAGATTTTGTTTCAACATTCAACATTCAAAATTTTTTTTCTTCAATATTGAAACAGATTTTGTTTCAACATTCAACATTCAAAATTTTTCTTACTTCAATATTGAAACAGATTTTGTTTCAACGTTCAACATTCAAAATTTTTTTACTTCAATATTGAAACAGATTTTGTTTCCACGTTCAACATTCAAAATTTTTTTACTTCAATATTGAAACAGATTTTGTTTCAACATTCAACATTCAAAATTTTTCTTACTTCAATATTGAAACAGATTTTGTTTCAACATTCAACATTCAAAATTTTTCTTACTTCAATATTGAAACAGATTTTGTTTCAACATTCAACATTCAAATTTTTTTTACTTCAATATTGAAACAGATTTTGTTTCAACATTCAACATTCAAAATTTTTCTTAGTTCAATATTGAAACAGATTTTGTTTCAACATTCAACATTCAAAATTTTTCTTACTTCAATATTGAAACAGATTTTGTTTCAACATTCAACATTCAAAATTTTTTTACTTCAATATTGAAACAGATTTTGTTTCAGCATTCAACATTCAAAATTTTTCTTACTTCAATATTGAAACAGATTTTGTTTCAACGTTCAACATTCAAATTTTTTTTTCTTCAATATTGAAACAGATTTTGTTTCAACATTCAACATTCAAAAATTTTCTTACTTCAATATTGAAACAGATTTTGTTTCAACGTTCAACATTCAAAATTTTTTTACTTCAATATTGAAACAGATTTTGTTTCAACGTTCAACATTCAAACTTTTTTTAATTCAATATTGAAACAGATTTTGTTTCAACATTCAACATTCAAAATTTTTCTTAGTTCAATATTGAAACAGATTTTGTTTCAACATTCAACATTCAAATTTTTTTTACTTCAATATTGAAACAGATTTTGTTTCAACATTCAACGTCCAAAATTTTTTCTTAGTTCATCATTGAAACAGATTTTGTTTCAACATTCAACATTCAAAATTTTTCTTACTTCAATATTGAAACAGATTTTGTTTCAACATTCAACATTCAAAATTTTTCTTACTTCAATATTGAAACAGATTTTGTTTCAACATTCAACATTCAAAATTTTTCTTACTTCAATATTGAAACAGATTTTGTTTCAACATTCAACATTCAAAATTTTTCTTACTTCAATATTGAAACAGATTTTGTTTCAACATTCAACATTCAAATTTTTTTTACTTCAATATTGAAACAGATTTTGTTTCAACATTCAACATTCAAAATTTTTCTTAGTTCAATATTGAAACAGATTTTGTTTCAACATTCAACATTCAAAATTTTTCTTACTTCAATATTGAAACAGATTTTGTTTCAACATTCAACATTCAAAATTTTTCTTACTTCAATATTGAAACAGATTTTGTTTCAGCATTCAACATTCAAAATTTTTCTTACTTCAATATTGAAACAGATTTTGTTTCAACATTCAACATTCAAATTTTTTTTTCTTCAATATTGAAACAGATTTTGTTTCAACATTCAACATTCAAAAATTTTCTTACTTCAATATTGAAACAGATTTTGTTTCAACGTTCAACATTCAAAATTTTTTTACTTCAATATTGAAACAGATTTTGTTTCAACGTTCAACATTCAAACTTTTTTTAATTCAATATTGAAACAGATTTTGTTTCAACATTCAACATTCAAAATTTTTCTTAGTTCAATATTGAAACAGATTTTGTTTCAACATTCAACATTCAAAATTTTTCTTACTTCAATATTGAAACAGATTTTGTTTCAACATTCAACATTCAAAATTTTTTAACTTCAATATTGAAACAGATTTTGTTTCAACGTTCAACATTCAACATTTTTTTACTTCAATATTGAAACAGATTTTGTTTCAACATTCAACATTCAAAATTTTTCTTAGTTCAATATTGAAACAGATTTTGTTTCAACGTTCAACATTCAAAATTTTTCTTACTTCAATATTGAAACAGATTTTGTTTCAACGTTCAACATTCAAATTTTTTTTACTTCAATATTGAAACAGATTTTGTTTCAACATTCAACATTCAAAATTTTTCTTACTTCAATATTGAAACAGATTTTGTTTCAACATTCAACATTCAAAATTTTTTTTCTTCAATATTGAAACAGATTTTGTTTCAACATTCAACATTCAAAATTTTTCTTACTTCAATATTGAAACAGATTTTGTTTCAACGTTCAACATTCAAAATTTTTTTACTTCAATATTGAAACAGATTTTGTTTCCACGTTCAACATTCAAAATTTTTTTACTTCAATATTGAAACAGATTTTGTTTCAACATTCAACATTCAAAATTTTTCTTACTTCAATATTGAAACAGATTTTGTTTCAACATTCAACATTCAAAATTTTTCTTACTTCAATATTGAAACAGATTTTGTTTCAACATTCAACATTCAAATTTTTTTTACTTCAATATTGAAACAGATTTTGTTTCAACATTCAACATTCAAAATTTTTCTTAGTTCAATATTGAAACAGATTTTGTTTCAACATTCAACATTCAAAATTTTTCTTACTTCAATATTGAAACAGATTTTGTTTCAACATTCAACATTCAAAATTTTTCTTACTTCAATATTGAAACAGATTTTGTTTCAGCATTCAACATTCAAAATTTTTCTTACTTCAATATTGAAACAGATTTTGTTTCAACGTTCAACATTCAAATTTTTTTTTCTTCAATATTGAAACAGATTTTGTTTCAACATTCAACATTCAAAAATTTTCTTACTTCAATATTGAAACAGATTTTGTTTCAACGTTCAACATTCAAATTTTTTTTACTTCAATATTGAAACAGATTTTGTTTCAACATTCAACATCCAAAATTTTTTCTTAGTTCAATATTGAAACAGATTTTGTTTCAACATTCAACATTCAAAATTTTTCTTACTTCAATATTGAAACAGATTTTGTTTCAACATTCAACATTCAAAATTTTTCTTACTTCAATATTGAAACAGATTTTGTTTCAACATTCAACATTCAAAATTTTTCTTACTTCAATATTGAAACAGATTTTGTTTCAACATTCAACATTCAAAATTTTTCTTACTTCAATATTGAAACAGATTTTGTTTCAACATTCAACATTCAAATTTTTTTTACTTCAATATTGAAACAGATTTTGTTTCAACATTCAACATTCAAAATTTTTCTTAGTTCAATATTGAAACAGATTTTGTTTCAACATTCAACATTCAAAATTTTTCTTACTTCAATATTGAAACAGATTTTGTTTCAACATTCAACATTCAAAATTTTTCTTACTTCAATATTGAAACAGATTTTGTTTCAACATTCAACATTCAAAATATTTCTTACTTCAATATTGAAACAGATTTTGTTTCAACATTCAACATTCAAAATTTTTCTTACTTCAATATTGAAACAGATTTTGTTTCAACGTTCAACATTCAAAATTTTTTTTCTTCAATATTGAAACAGATTTTGTTTCAACATTCAACATTCAAAATTTTTCTTACTTCAATATTGAAACAGATTTTGTTTCAACGTTCAACATTCAAAATTTTTTACTTCAATATTGAAACAGATTTTGTTTCAACGTTCAACATTCAAAATTTTTTACTTCAATATTGAAACAGATTTTGTTTCAACATTCAACATTCAAAATTTTTCTTACTTCAATATTGAAACAGATTTTGTTTCAACATTCAACATTCAAAATTTTTCTTACTTCAATATTGAAACAGATTTTGTTTCAACATTCAACATTCAAAATTTTTTTACTTCAATATTGAAACAGATTTTGTTTCAACATTCAACATTCAAAATTTTTCTTAGTTCAATATTGAAACAGATTTTGTTTCAACATTCAACATTCAAAATTTTTCTTACTTCAATATTGAAACAGATTTTGTTTCAACGTTCAACATTCAAAATTTGTTAACTTCAATATTGAAACAGATTTTGTTTCAACATTCAACATTCAAAATTTTTCTTAGTTCAATATTGAAACAGATTTTGTTTCAACGTTCAACATTCAAAATTTTTCTTAGTTCAATATTGAAACAGATTTTGTTTCAACGTTCAACATTCAAAATTTTTCTTACTTCAATATTGAAACAGATTTTGTTTCAACGTTCAACATTCAAAATTTTTTTACTTCAATATTGAAACAGATTTTGTTTCAACATTCAACATTCAAAATTTTTCTTAGTTCAATATTGAAACAGATTTTGTTTCAACGTTCAACATTCAAAATTTTTCTTAGTTCAATATTGAAACAGATTTTGTTTCAACGTTCAACATTCAAAATTTTTCTTACTTCAATATTGAAACAGATTTTGTTTCAACGTTCAACATTCAAAATTTTTTTACTTCAATATTGAAACAGATTTTGTTTCAAAATTCAACATTCAAAATTTTTCTTACTTCAATATTGAAACAGATTTTGTTTCAACATTCAACATTCAAAATTTTTCTTACTTCAATATTGAAACAGATTTTGTTTCAACATTCAACATTCAAAATTTTTCTTACTTCAATATTGAAACAAATTTTGTTTCAACGTTCAACATTCAAAATTTTTTTTCTTCAATATTGAAACAGATTTTGTTTCAACATTCAACATTCAAAATTTTTCCTACTTCAATATTGAAACAGATTTTGTTTCAACGTTCAACATTCAAAATTTTTCTTACTTCAATATTGAAACAGATTTTGTTTCAACGTTCAACATTCAAATTTTTTTTACTTCAATATTGAAACAGATTTTGTTTCAACATTCAACATTCAAAATTTTTCTTACTTCAATATTGAAAAAGATTTTGTTTCAACATTCAACATTCAAAATTTTTCTTACTTCAATATTGAAACAGATTTTGTTTCAACGTTCAACATTCAAAATTTTTCTTACTTCAATATTGAAACAGATTTTGTTTCAACGTTCAACATTCAAAATTTTTCTTAGTTCAATATTGAAACAGATTTTGTTTCAACATTCAACATTCAAAATTTTTTTACTTCAATATTGAAACAGATTTTGTTTCAACATTCAACATTCAAAATTTTTCTTAGTTCAATATTGAAACAGATTTTGTTTCAACATTCAACATTCAAAATTTTTCTTACTTCAATATTGAAACAGATTTTGTTTCAACATTCAACATTCAAAATTTTTCTTACTTCAATATTGAAACAGATTTTGTTTCAACATTCAACATTCAAAATTTTTCTTACTTCAATATTGAAACAGATTTTGTTTCAACGTTCAACATTCAAAATTTGTTAACTTCAATATTGAAACAGATTTTGTTTCAACATTCAACATTCAAAATTTTTCTTAGTTCAATATTGAAACAGATTTTGTTTCAACGTTCAACATTCAAAATTTTTCTTAGTTCAATATTGAAACAGATTTTGTTTCAACGTTCAACATTCAAAATTTTTCTTACTTCAATATTGAAACAGATTTTGTTTCAACGTTCAACATTCAAAATTTTTTTACTTCAATATTGAAACAGATTTTGTTTCAACATTCAACATTCAAAATTTTTCTTAGTTCAATATTGAAACAGATTTTGTTTCAACGTTCAACATTCAAAATTTTTCTTAGTTCAATATTGAAACAGATTTTGTTTCAACGTTCAACATTCAAAATTTTTCTTACTTCAATATTGAAACAGATTTTGTTTCAACGTTCAACATTCAAAATTTTTTTACTTCAATATTGAAACAGATTTTGTTTCAAAATTCAACATTCAAAATTTTTCTTACTTCAATATTGAAACAGATTTTGTTTCAACATTCAACATTCAAAATTTTTCTTACTTCAATATTGAAACAGATTTTGTTTCAACATTCAACATTCAAAATTTTTCTTACTTCAATATTGAAACAAATTTTGTTTCAACGTTCAACATTCAAAATTTTTTTTCTTCAATATTGAAACAGATTTTGTTTCAACATTCAACATTCAAAATTTTTCCTACTTCAATATTGAAACAGATTTTGTTTCAACGTTCAACATTCAAAATTTTTCTTACTTCAATATTGAAACAGATTTTGTTTCAACGTTCAACATTCAAATTTTTTTTACTTCAATATTGAAACAGATTTTGTTTCAACATTCAACATTCAAAATTTTTCTTACTTCAATATTGAAAAAGATTTTGTTTCAACATTCAACATTCAAAATTTTTCTTACTTCAATATTGAAACAGATTTTGTTTCAACGTTCAACATTCAAAATTTTTCTTACTTCAATATTGAAACAGATTTTGTTTCAACGTTCAACATTCAAAATTTTTCTTAGTTCAATATTGAAACAGATTTTGTTTCAACATTCAACATTCAAAATTTTTTTACTTCAATATTGAAACAGATTTTGTTTCAACATTCAACATTCAAAATTTTTCTTAGTTCAATATTGAAACAGATTTTGTTTCAACATTCAACATTCAAAATTTTTCTTACTTCAATATTGAAACAGATTTTGTTTCAACATTCAACATTCAAAATTTTTCTTACTTCAATATTGAAACAGATTTTGTTTCAACATTCAACATTCAAAATTTTTTTACTTCAATATTGAAACAGATTTTGTTTCAGCATTCAACATTCAAAATTTTTCTTACTTCAATATTGAAACAGATTTTGTTTCAACGTTCAACATTCAAATTTTTTTTTCTTCAATATTGAAACAGATTTTGTTTCAACATTCAACATTCAAAAATTTTCTTACTTCAATATTGAAACAGATTTTGTTTCAACGTTCAACATTCAAAATTTTTTTACTTCAATATTGAAACAGATTTTGTTTCAACGTTCAACATTCAAACTTTTTTTAATTCAATATTGAAACAGATTTTGTTTCAACATTCAACATTCAAAAGACAACATGTAAAACATGGAAACACAAAACAACTGAATATCAATCAACAACGCGAACTCCAGTCGAAACAAGAGTGAACTCAGGTGCTCCGGAAGAGTAAGCAGTTCCTGCTTGCTATAGCACACCCATCGCGTTGCCAATAGTCCATTCAGCGTGTCAAATCCGGTAAAGGAAGAAGACAAATCAACACCCTATGACAAACCAACATCTGCACTCATTTGAGAGATCGAAATCCCATTTTTGTCTACAAATGCATGATGTCTTCCGTAAAATTTCTTGAGTGAAGACAGCAATCGAGGAGCAACATAACCCTGTGTGAGGAATTTTTGTGTCAGACGTGTCGCTCTGCCAAAGAAATCGATGTAAGTCCCGCACGCTGAAAACTACTGAAAACAAATCCACAACTTTCTGGTAGACATCATATACATGTATGTTCAACGTGGACATTCCTGTGAATTGTGGCTCTGCTTGCAGATTTGTTTCTCTACGTTCACTTCTAAACAATAGATTCGTAGAAATGATTTCTCTTTATTGATATTGAACTGGTATCTGTTTCAATATTGAAGTAAGAAAAAATTTGAATGTTGAACATTGAAACAAAATCTGTTTCAATATTGAAGTAAGAAAATTTTGAATGTTGAACGTTGAAACAAAATCTGTTTCAATATTGAAGTAAGAAAAATTTTGAATGTTGAACGTTGAAACAAAATCTGTTTCAATATTGAACTAAGAAAAATTTTGAATGTTGAATGTTGAAACAAAATCTGTTTCAATATTGAAGTAAAAAAATTTTGAATGTTGAACGTTGAAACAAAATCTGTTTCAATATTGAACTAAGAAAAATTTTGAATGTTGAACGTTGAAACAAAATCTGTTTCAATATTGAAGTAAGAAAAATTTTGAATGTTGAATGTTGAAACAAAATCTGTATCAATATTGAAGTAGAAAAATTTTGAATGTTGAACGTTGAAACAAAATCTGTTTCAATATTGAACTAAGAAAAATTTTGAATGTTGAACGTTGAAACAAAATCTGTTTCAATATTGAAGTAAGAAAAATTTTGAATGTTGAATGTTGAAACAAAATCTGTATCAATATTGAAGTAAGAAAAATTTTGAATGTTGAATGTTGAAACAAAATCTGTTTCAATATTGAAGTAAGAAAAATTTTGAATGTTGAATGTTGAAACAAAATCTGTTTCAATATTGAAGTAAAAAAATTTTGAATGTTGAATGTTGAAACAAAATCTGTTTCAATATTGAAGTAAGAAAAATTTTGAATGTTGAATGTTGAAACAAAATCTGTTTCAATATTGAACTAAGAAAAATTTTGAATGTTGAATGTTGAAACAAAATCTGTTTCAATATTGAAGTAAAAAAATTTTGAATGTTGAACGTTGAAACAAAATCTGTTTCAATATTGAAGTAAAAAAAATTTTGAATGTTGAACGTTGAAACAAAATCTGTTTCAATATTGAAGTAAGAAAAATTTTGAATGTTGAATGTTGAAACAAAATCTGTTTCAATATTGAAGAAAAAAAATGTTGAATGTTGAACGTTGAAACAAAATCTGTTTCAATATTGAAGTAAGAAAAAATTTGAATGTTGAATGTTGAAACAAAATCTGTTTCAATATTGAAGTAAGAAAAATTTTGAATGTTGAATGTTGAAACAAAATCTGTTTCAATATTGAAGTAAGAAAAATTTTGAATGTTGAATGTTGAAACAAAATCTGTTTCAATATTGAAGTAAAAAAATTTTGAATGTTGAACGTTGAAACAAAATCTGTTTCAATATTGAACTAAGAAAAATTTTGAATGTTGAATGTTGAAACAAAATCTGTTTCAATATTGAAGTAAGAAAAATTTTGAATGTTGAATGTTGAAACAAAATCTGTTTCAATATTGAAGTAAGAAAAATTTTGAATGTTGAATGTTGAAACAAAATCTGTTTCAATATTGAAGTAAGACAAATTTTGAATGTTGAATGTTGAAACAAAATCTGTTTCAATATTGAACTAAGAAAAATTTTGAATGTTGAATGTTGAAACAAAATCTGTTTCAATATTGAAGTAAAAAAATTTTGAATGTTGAATGTTGAAACAAAATCTGTTTCAATATTGAACTAAGAAAAATTTTGAATGTTGAACGTTGAAACAAAATCTGTTTCAATATTGAAGTAAGAAAAATTTTGAATGTTGAATGTTGAAACAAAATCTGTTTCAATATTGAAGTAAGAAAAATTTTGAATGTTGAATGTTGAAACAAAATCTGTTTCAATATTGAAGTAAGAAAAATTTTGAATGTTGAATGTTGAAACAAAATCTGTTTCAATATTGAAGTAAAAAAAATTTGAATGTTGAACGTTGAAACAAAATCTGTTTCAATATTGAAGTAAGAAAAATTTTGAATGTTGAACGTTGAAACAAAATCTGTTTCAATATTGAACTAAGAAAAATTTTGAATGTTGAACGTTGAAACAAAATCTGTTTCAATATTGAACTAAGAAAAATTTTGAATGTTGAATGTTGAAACAAAATCTGTTTCAATATTGAAGTAAGAAAAATTTTGAATGTTGAATGTTGAAACAAAATCTGTTTCAATATTGAAGTAAGAAAAATTTTGAATGTTGAATGTTGAAACAAAATCTGTTTCAATATTGAAGTAAGAAAAATTTTGAATGTTGAATGTTGAAACAAAATCTGTTTCAATATTGAAGTAAGAAAAATTTTGAATGTTGAATGTTGAAACAAAATCTGTTTCAATATTGAAGTAAGAAAAATTTTGAATGTTGAATGTTGAAACAAAATCTGTTTCAATATTGAAGTAAGAAAAATTTTGAATGTTGAATGTTGAAACAAAATCTGTTTCAATATTGAAGTAAGAAAAATTTTGAATGTTGAATGTTGAAACAAAATCTGTTTCAATATTGAAGTAAGAAAAATTTTGAATGTTGAATGTTGAAACAAAATCTGTTTCAATATTGAAGTAAGAAAAATTTTGAATGTTGAATGTTGAAACAAAATCTGTTTCAATATTGAAGTAAAAAAATTTTGAATGTTGAACGTTGAAACAAAATCTTTTTCAATATTGAAGTAAAAAAAATTTTGAATCTTGAACGTTGAAACAAAATCTGTTTCAATATTGAAGAAAAAAAATTTTGAATGTTGAACGTTGAAACAAAATCTGTTTCAATATTGAAGTAAGAAAAATTTTGAATGTTGAATGTTGAAACAAAATCTGTTTCAATATTGAAGTAAGAAAAATTTTGAATGTTGAATGTTGAAACAAAATCTGTTTCAATATTGAAGTAAGAAAAATTTTGAATGTTGAATGTTGAAACAAAATCTGTTTCAATATTGAAGTAAAAAAATTTTGAATGTTGAACGTTGAAACAAAATCTGTTTCAATATTGAACTAAGAAAAATTTTGAATGTTGAATGTTGAAACAAAATCTGTTTCAATATTGAAGTAAGAAAAATTTTGAATGTTGAATGTTGAAACAAAATCTGTTTCAATATTGAAGTAAGAAAAATTTTGAATGTTGAATGTT
This sequence comes from Arcuatula senhousia, assembly GCA_963971305.1. Taxonomy (NCBI): domain Eukaryota; kingdom Metazoa; phylum Mollusca; class Bivalvia; order Mytilida; family Mytilidae; genus Arcuatula; species Arcuatula senhousia. The sequence continues at coordinate 13,751 of CAXARO010000737.1, forward strand.
GAAACAAAATCTGTTTCAATATTGAAGTAAGAAAAATTTTGAATGTTGAATGTTGAAACAAAATCTGTTTCAATATTGAAGTAAGAAAAATTTTGAATGTTGAATGTTGAAACAAAATCTGTTTCAATATTGAAGTAAAAAAATTTTGAATGTTGAACGTTGAAACAAAATCTGTTTCAATATTGAACTAAGAAAAATTTTGAATGTTGAATGTTGAAACAAAATCTGTTTCAATATTGAAGTAAGAAAAATTTTGAATGTTGAATGTTGAAACAAAATCTGTTTCAATATTGAAGTAAGAAAAATTTTGAATGTTGAATGTTGAAACAAAATCTGTTTCAATATTGAAGTAAGAAAAATTTTGAATGTTGAATGTTGAAACAAAATCTGTTTCAATATTGAACTAAGAAAAATTTTGAATGTTGAATGTTGAAACAAAATCTGTTTCAATATTGAAGTAAAAAAATTTTGAATGTTGAATGTTGAAACAAAATCTGTTTCAATATTGAACTAAGAAAAATTTTGAATGTTGAACGTTGAAACAAAATCTGTTTCAATATTGAAGTAAGAAAAATTTTGAATGTTGAACGTTGAAACAAAATCTGTTTCAATATTGAAGTAAGAAAAATTTTGAATGTTGAATGTTGAAACAAAATCTTTTTCAATATTGAAGTAAGAAAAATTTTGAATGTTGAATGTTGAAACAAAATCTGTTTCAATATTGAAGTAAAAAAAATTTGAATGTTGAACGTTGAAACAAAATCTGTTTCAATATTGAAGTAAGAAAAATTTTGAATGTTGAACGTTGAAACAAAATCTGTTTCAATATTGAACTAAGAAAAATTTTGAATGTTGAACGTTGAAACAAAATCTGTTTCAATATTGAACTAAGAAAAATTTTGAATGTTGAATGTTGAAACAAAATCTGTTTCAATATTGAAGTAAAAAAATTTTGAATGTTGAACGTTGAAACAAAATCTGTTTCAATATTGAGCTAAGAAAAATTTTGAATGTTGAACGTTGAAACAAAATCTGTTTCAATATTGAAGTAAGAAAAATTTTGAATGTTGAATGTTAAAACAAAATCTGTTTCAATATTGAAGTAAGAAAAATTTTGAATGTTGAATGTTGAAACAAAATGAAGTTAAAAAAATTTGAATGTTGAACGTTGAAACAAAATCTGTTTCAATATTGAACTAAGAAAAATTTTGAATGTTGAACGTTGAAACAAAATCTGTTTCAATATTGAAGTAAGAAAAATTTTGAATGTTGAATGTTGAAACAAAATCTGTTTCAATATTGAAGTAAGAAAAATTTTGAATGTTGAATGTTGAAACAAAATCTGTTTGAATATTGAACTAAGAAAAATTTTGAATGTTGAATGTTGAAACAAAATCTGTTTCAATATTGAAGTAAGAAAAATTTTGAATGTTGAATGTTGAAACAAAATCTGTTTCAATATTGAAGTAAGAAAAATTTTGAATGTTGAATGTTGAAACAAAATCTGTTTCAATATTGAAGTAAAAAAATTTTGAATGTTGAACGTTGAAACAAAATCTGTTTCAATATTGAAGTAAAAAAAATTTTGAATGTTGAACGTTGAAACAAAATCTGTTTCAATATTGAAGTAAGAAAAATTTTGAATGTTGAATGTTGAAACAAAATCTGTTTCAATATTGAAGTAAGAAAAATTTTGAATGTTGAATGTTGAAACAAAATCTGTTTCAATATTGAAGTAAGAAAAATTTTGAATGTTGAATGTTGAAACAAAATCTGTTTCAATATTGAAGTAAGAAACATTTTGAATGTTGAATGTTGAAACAAAATCTGTTTCAATATTGAAGTAAAAAAATTTTGAATGTTGAACGTTGAAACAAAATCTGTTTCAATATTGAACTAAGAAAAATTTTGAATGTTGAATGTTGAAACAAAATCTGTTTCAATATTGAAGTAAGAAAAATTTTGAATGTTGAATGTTGAAACAAAATCTGTTTCAATATTGAAGTAAGAAAAATTTTGAATGTTGAATGTTGAAACAAAATCTGTTTCAATATTGAAGTAAGAAAAATTTTGAATGTTGAATGTTGAAACAAAATCTGTTTCAATATTGAACTAAGAAAAATTTTGAATGTTGAATGTTGAAACAAAATCTGTTTCAATATTGAAGTAAAAACATTTTGAATGTTGAATGTTGAAACAAAATCTGTTTCAATATTGAACTAAGAAAAATTTTGAATGTTGAACGTTGAAACAAAATCTGTTTCAATATTGAAGTAAGAAAAATTTTGAATGTTGAATGTTGAAACAAAATCTGTTTCAATATTGAAGTAAGAAAAATTTTGAATGTTGAATGTTGAAACAAAATCTGTTTCAATATTGAAGTAAGAAAAATTTTGAATGTTGAATGTTGAAACAAAATCTGTTTCAATATTGAAGTAAAAAAAATTTGAATGTTGAACGTTGAAACAAAATCTGTTTCAATATTGAAGTAAGAAAAATTTTGAATGTTGAACGTTGAAACAAAATCTGTTTCAATATTGAACTAAGAAAAATTTTGAATGTTGAACGTTGAAACAAAATCTGTTTCAATATTGAACTAAGAAAAATTTTGAATGTTGAACGTTGAAACAAAATCTGTTTCAATATTGAAGTAAGAAAAATTTTGAATGTTGAATGTTGAAACAAAATCTGTTTCAATATTGAAGTAAGAAAAATTTTGAATGTTGAATGTTAAAACAAAATCTGTTTCAATATTGAAATAAGAAAAATTTTGAATGTTGAATGTTGAAACAAAATCTGTTTCAATATTGAAGTAAAAAAATTTTGAATGTTGAACGTTGAAACAAAATCTGTTTCAATATTGAAGTAAGAAAAATTTTGAATGTTGAAAGTTGAAACAAAATCTGTTTCAATATTGAAGTAAGAAAAATTTTGAATGTTGAATGTTGAAACAAAATCTGTTTCAATATTGAAGTAAGAAAAATTTTGAATGTTGAATGTTGAAACAAAATCTGTTTTAATATTGAACTAAGAAAAATTTTGAATGTTGAATGTTGAAACAAAATCTGTTTCAATATTGAAGTAAGAAAAATTTTGAATGTTGAATGTTGAAACAAAATCTGTTTCAATATTGAAGTAAGAAAAATTTTGAATGTTGAATGTTGAAACAAAATCTGTTTCAATATTGAAGTAAGAAAAATTTTGAATGTTGAATGTTGAAACAAAATCTGTTTCAATATTGAACTAAGAAAAATTTTGAATGTTGAATGTTGAAACAAAATCTGTTTCAATATTGAAGTAAAAAAATTTTGAATGTTGAATGTTGAAACAAAATCTGTTTCAATATTGAACTAAGAAAAATTTTGAATGTTGAACGTTGAAACAAAATCTGTTTCAATATTGAAGTAAGAAAAATTTTGAATGTTGAACGTTGAAACAAAATCTGTTTCAATATTGAAGTAAGAAAAAATTTGAATGTTGAATGTTGAAACAAAATCTGTATCAATATTGAAGTAAGAAAAAATTTGAATGTTGAATGTTGAAACAAAATCTGTTTCAATATTGAACTAAGAAAAATTTTGAATGTTGAATGTTGAAACAAAATCTGTTTCAATATTGAAGTAAAAAAGTTTTTAATGTTGAATGTTGAAACAAAATCTGTTTCAATATTGAAGTAAGAAAAATTTTGAATGTTGAATGTTGAAACAAAATCTGTTTCAATATTGAAGTAAGAAAAATTTTGAATGTTGAATGTTGAAACAAAATCTGTTTCAATATTGAACTAAGAAAAATTTTGAATGTAGAATGTTGAAACAAAATCTGTTTCAATATTGAAGTAAAAAAATTTTGAATGTTGAATGTTGAAACAAAATCTGTTTCAATATTGAAGTAAGAAAATTTTTGAATGTTGAATGTTGAAACAAAATCTGTTTCAATATTGAAGTAAGAAAATTTTTGAATGTTGAATGTTGAAACAAAATCTGTTTCAATATTGAACTAAGAAAAATTTTGAATGTTGAATGTTGAAACAAAATCTGTTTCAATATTGAAGTAAAAAAATTTTGAATGTTGAATGTTGAAACAAAATCTGTTTCAATATTGAAGTAAAAAAATTTTGAATGTTGAACGTTGAAACAAAATCTGTTTCAATATTGAACTAAGAAAAATTTTGAATGTTGAACTAAAAAAAAAATTTGAATGTTGAATGTTGAATGTTGAATATTGAACCAACTTGACGCTGGTTTTTGCGG
>CAXARO010000738.1:0-15666 GCA_963971305.1 Arcuatula senhousia
TGACCATGGATTGTGGAACAATGAAAAATTTACCCAGCTGGGGATTTTGGGAATGGATTATGCTAGCATAGAGCTAGCAAATCCCAAAAGCTCGGTCCAAACTTTGCCGTAGGGGCTAAGCATAGGCAGTACCAAGACGAAGGGTTATATGGCCAGGGGGACCCTACTTTGACCATGGATTGTGGAACAATGAAAAATTTACCCAGCTGGGGATTTTGGGAATGGATTATGCTAGCATAGAGCTAGCAAATCCCAAAAGCTCGGTCCAAACTTTGCCGTAGGGGCTAAGCATAGGCAGTACCAAGACGAAGGGTTATATGGCCAGGGGGACCCTACTTTGACCATGGATTGTGGAACAATGAAAAATTTACCCAGCTGGGGATTTTGGGAATGGATTATGCTAGCATAGAGCTAGCAAATCCCAAAAGCTCGGTCCAAACTTTGCCGTAGGGGCTAAGCATAGGCAGTACCAAGACGAAGGGTTATATGGCCAGGGGGACCCTACTTTGACCATGGATTGTGGAACAATGAAAAATTTACCCAGCTGGGGATTTTGGGAATGGATTATGCTAGCATAGAGCTAGCAAATCCCAAAAGCTCGGTCCAAACTTTGCCGTAGGGGCTAAGCATAGGCAGTACCAAGACGAAGGGTTATATGGCCAGGGGGACCCTACTTTGACCATGGATTGTGGAACAATGAAAAATTTACCCAGCTGGGGATTTTGGGAATGGATTATGCTAGCATAGAGCTAGCAAATCCCAAAAGCTCGGTCCAAACTTTGCCGTAGGGGCTAAGCATAGGCAGTACCAAGACGAAGGGTTATATGGCCAGGGGGACCCTACTTTGACCATGGATTGTGGAACAATGAAAAATTTACCCAGCTGGGGATTTTGGGAATGGATTATGCTAGCATAGAGCTAGCAAATCCCAAAAGCTCGGTCCAAACTTTGCCGTAGGGGCTAAGCATAGGCAGTACCAAGACGAAGGGTTATATGGCCAGGGGGACCCTACTTTGACCATGGATTGTGGAACAATGAAAAATTTACCCAGCTGGGGATTTTGGGAATGGATTATGCTAGCATAGAGCTAGCAAATCCCAAAAGCTCGGTCCAAACTTTGCCGTAGGGGCTAAGCATAGGCAGTACCAAGACGAAGGGTTATATGGCCAGGGGGACCCTACTTTGACCATGGATTGTGGAACAATGAAAAATTTACCCAGCTGGGGATTTTGGGAATGGATTATGCTAGCATAGAGCTAGCAAATCCCAAAAGCTCGGTCCAAACTTTGCCGTAGGGGCTAAGCATAGGCAGTACCAAGACGAAGGGTTATATGGCCAGGGGGACCCTACTTTGACCATGGATTGTGGAACAATGAAAAATTTACCCAGCTGGGGATTTTGGGAATGGATTATGCTAGCATAGAGCTAGCAAATCCCAAAAGCTCGGTCCAAACTTTGCCGTAGGGGCTAAGCATAGGCAGTACCAAGACGAAGGGTTATATGGCCAGGGGGACCCTACTTTGACCATGGATTGTGGAACAATGAAAAATTTACCCAGCTGGGGATTTTGGGAATGGATTATGCTAGCATAGAGCTAGCAAATCCCAAAAGCTCGGTCCAAACTTTGCCGTAGGGGCTAAGCATAGGCAGTACCAAGACGAAGGGTTATATGGCCAGGGGGACCCTACTTTGACCATGGATTGTGGAACAATGAAAAATTTACCCAGCTGGGGATTTTGGGAATGGATTATGCTAGCATAGAGCTAGCAAATCCCAAAAGCTCGGTCCAAACTTTGCCGTAGGGGCTAAGCATAGGCAGTACCAAGACGAAGGGTTATATGGCCAGGGGGACCCTACTTTGACCATGGATTGTGGAACAATGAAAAATTTACCCAGCTGGGGATTTTGGGAATGGATTATGCTAGCATAGAGCTAGCAAATCCCAAAAGCTCGGTCCAAACTTTGCCGTAGGGGCTAAGCATAGGCAGTACCAAGACGAAGGGTTATATGGCCAGGGGGACCCTACTTTGACCATGGATTGTGGAACAATGAAAAATTTACCCAGCTGGGGATTTTGGGAATGGATTATGCTAGCATAGAGCTAGCAAATCCCAAAAGCTCGGTCCAAACTTTGCCGTAGGGGCTAAGCATAGGCAGTACCAAGACGAAGGGTTATATGGCCAGGGGGACCCTACTTTGACCATGGATTGTGGAACAATGAAAAATTTACCCAGCTGGGGATTTTGGGAATGGATTATGCTAGCATAGAGCTAGCAAATCCCAAAAGCTCGGTCCAAACTTTGCCGTAGGGGCTAAGCATAGGCAGTACCAAGACGAAGGGTTATATGGCCAGGGGGACCCTACTTTGACCATGGATTGTGGAACAATGAAAAATTTACCCAGCTGGGGATTTTGGGAATGGATTATGCTAGCATAGAGCTAGCAAATCCCAAAAGCTCGGTCCAAACTTTGCCGTAGGGGCTAAGCATAGGCAGTACCAAGACGAAGGGTTATATGGCCAGGGGGACCCTACTTTGACCATGGATTGTGGAACAATGAAAAATTTACCCAGCTGGGGATTTTGGGAATGGATTATGCTAGCATAGAGCTAGCAAATCCCAAAAGCTCGGTCCAAACTTTGCCGTAGGGGCTAAGCATAGGCAGTACCAAGACGAAGGGTTATATGGCCAGGGGGACCCTACTTTGACCATGGATTGTGGAACAATGAAAAATTTACCCAGCTGGGGATTTTGGGAATGGATTATGCTAGCATAGAGCTAGCAAATCCCAAAAGCTCGGTCCAAACTTTGCCGTAGGGGCTAAGCATAGGCAGTACCAAGACGAAGGGTTATATGGCCAGGGGGACCCTACTTTGACCATGGATTGTGGAACAATGAAAAATTTACCCAGCTGGGGATTTTGGGAATGGATTATGCTAGCATAGAGCTAGCAAATCCCAAAAGCTCGGTCCAAACTTTGCCGTAGGGGCTAAGCATAGGCAGTACCAAGACGAAGGGTTATATGGCCAGGGGGACCCTACTTTGACCATGGATTGTGGAACAATGAAAAATTTACCCAGCTGGGGATTTTGGGAATGGATTATGCTAGCATAGAGCTAGCAAATCCCAAAAGCTCGGTCCAAACTTTGCCGTAGGGGCTAAGCATAGGCAGTACCAAGACGAAGGGTTATATGGCCAGGGGGACCCTACTTTGACCATGGATTGTGGAACAATGAAAAATTTACCCAGCTGGGGATTTTGGGAATGGATTATGCTAGCATAGAGCTAGCAAATCCCAAAAGCTCGGTCCAAACTTTGCCGTAGGGGCTAAGCATAGGCAGTACCAAGACGAAGGGTTATATGGCCAGGGGGACCCTACTTTGACCATGGATTGTGGAACAATGAAAAATTTACCCAGCTGGGGATTTTGGGAATGGATTATGCTAGCATAGAGCTAGCAAATCCCAAAAGCTCGGTCCAAACTTTGCCGTAGGGGCTAAGCATAGGCAGTACCAAGACGAAGGGTTATATGGCCAGGGGGACCCTACTTTGACCATGGATTGTGGAACAATGAAAAATTTACCCAGCTGGGGATTTTGGGAATGGATTATGCTAGCATAGAGCTAGCAAATCCCAAAAGCTCGGTCCAAACTTTGCCGTAGGGGCTAAGCATAGGCAGTACCAAGACGAAGGGTTATATGGCCAGGGGGACCCTACTTTGACCATGGATTGTGGAACAATGAAAAATTTACCCAGCTGGGGATTTTGGGAATGGATTATGCTAGCATAGAGCTAGCAAATCCCAAAAGCTCGGTCCAAACTTTGCCGTAGGGGCTAAGCATAGGCAGTACCAAGACGAAGGGTTATATGGCCAGGGGGACCCTACTTTGACCATGGATTGTGGAACAATGAAAAATTTACCCAGCTGGGGATTTTGGGAATGGATTATGCTAGCATAGAGCTAGCAAATCCCAAAAGCTCGGTCCAAACTTTGCCGTAGGGGCTAAGCATAGGCAGTACCAAGACGAAGGGTTATATGGCCAGGGGGACCCTACTTTGACCATGGATTGTGGAACAATGAAAAATTTACCCAGCTGGGGATTTTGGGAATGGATTATGCTAGCATAGAGCTAGCAAATCCCAAAAGCTCGGTCCAAACTTTGCCGTAGGGGCTAAGCATAGGCAGTACCAAGACGAAGGGTTATATGGCCAGGGGGACCCTACTTTGACCATGGATTGTGGAACAATGAAAAATTTACCCAGCTGGGGATTTTGGGAATGGATTATGCTAGCATAGAGCTAGCAAATCCCAAAAGCTCGGTCCAAACTTTGCCGTAGGGGCTAAGCATAGGCAGTACCAAGACGAAGGGTTATATGGCCAGGGGGACCCTACTTTGACCATGGATTGTGGAACAATGAAAAATTTACCCAGCTGGGGATTTTGGGAATGGATTATGCTAGCATAGAGCTAGCAAATCCCAAAAGCTCGGTCCAAACTTTGCCGTAGGGGCTAAGCATAGGCAGTACCAAGACGAAGGGTTATATGGCCAGGGGGACCCTACTTTGACCATGGATTGTGGAACAATGAAAAATTTACCCAGCTGGGGATTTTGGGAATGGATTATGCTAGCATAGAGCTAGCAAATCCCAAAAGCTCGGTCCAAACTTTGCCGTAGGGGCTAAGCATAGGCAGTACCAAGACGAAGGGTTATATGGCCAGGGGGACCCTACTTTGACCATGGATTGTGGAACAATGAAAAATTTACCCAGCTGGGGATTTTGGGAATGGATTATGCTAGCATAGAGCTAGCAAATCCCAAAAGCTCGGTCCAAACTTTGCCGTAGGGGCTAAGCATAGGCAGTACCAAGACGAAGGGTTATATGGCCAGGGGGACCCTACTTTGACCATGGATTGTGGAACAATGAAAAATTTACCCAGCTGGGGATTTTGGGAATGGATTATGCTAGCATAGAGCTAGCAAATCCCAAAAGCTCGGTCCAAACTTTGCCGTAGGGGCTAAGCATAGGCAGTACCAAGACGAAGGGTTATATGGCCAGGGGGACCCTACTTTGACCATGGATTGTGGAACAATGAAAAATTTACCCAGCTGGGGATTTTGGGAATGGATTATGCTAGCATAGAGCTAGCAAATCCCAAAAGCTCGGTCCAAACTTTGCCGTAGGGGCTAAGCATAGGCAGTACCAAGACGAAGGGTTATATGGCCAGGGGGACCCTACTTTGACCATGGATTGTGGAACAATGAAAAATTTACCCAGCTGGGGATTTTGGGAATGGATTATGCTAGCATAGAGCTAGCAAATCCCAAAAGCTCGGTCCAAACTTTGCCGTAGGGGCTAAGCATAGGCAGTACCAAGACGAAGGGTTATATGGCCAGGGGGACCCTACTTTGACCATGGATTGTGGAACAATGAAAAATTTACCCAGCTGGGGATTTTGGGAATGGATTATGCTAGCATAGAGCTAGCAAATCCCAAAAGCTCGGTCCAAACTTTGCCGTAGGGGCTAAGCATAGGCAGTACCAAGACGAAGGGTTATATGGCCAGGGGGACCCTACTTTGACCATGGATTGTGGAACAATGAAAAATTTACCCAGCTGGGGATTTTGGGAATGGATTATGCTAGCATAGAGCTAGCAAATCCCAAAAGCTCGGTCCAAACTTTGCCGTAGGGGCTAAGCATAGGCAGTACCAAGACGAAGGGTTATATGGCCAGGGGGACCCTACTTTGACCATGGATTGTGGAACAATGAAAAATTTACCCAGCTGGGGATTTTGGGAATGGATTATGCTAGCATAGAGCTAGCAAATCCCAAAAGCTCGGTCCAAACTTTGCCGTAGGGGCTAAGCATAGGCAGTACCAAGACGAAGGGTTATATGGCCAGGGGGACCCTACTTTGACCATGGATTGTGGAACAATGAAAAATTTACCCAGCTGGGGATTTTGGGAATGGATTATGCTAGCATAGAGCTAGCAAATCCCAAAAGCTCGGTCCAAACTTTGCCGTAGGGGCTAAGCATAGGCAGTACCAAGACGAAGGGTTATATGGCCAGGGGGACCCTACTTTGACCATGGATTGTGGAACAATGAAAAATTTACCCAGCTGGGGATTTTGGGAATGGATTATGCTAGCATAGAGCTAGCAAATCCCAAAAGCTCGGTCCAAACTTTGCCGTAGGGGCTAAGCATAGGCAGTACCAAGACGAAGGGTTATATGGCCAGGGGGACCCTACTTTGACCATGGATTGTGGAACAATGAAAAATTTACCCAGCTGGGGATTTTGGGAATGGATTATGCTAGCATAGAGCTAGCAAATCCCAAAAGCTCGGTCCAAACTTTGCCGTAGGGGCTAAGCATAGGCAGTACCAAGACGAAGGGTTATATGGCCAGGGGGACCCTACTTTGACCATGGATTGTGGAACAATGAAAAATTTACCCAGCTGGGGATTTTGGGAATGGATTATGCTAGCATAGAGCTAGCAAATCCCAAAAGCTCGGTCCAAACTTTGCCGTAGGGGCTAAGCATAGGCAGTACCAAGACGAAGGGTTATATGGCCAGGGGGACCCTACTTTGACCATGGATTGTGGAACAATGAAAAATTTACCCAGCTGGGGATTTTGGGAATGGATTATGCTAGCATAGAGCTAGCAAATCCCAAAAGCTCGGTCCAAACTTTGCCGTAGGGGCTAAGCATAGGCAGTACCAAGACGAAGGGTTATATGGCCAGGGGGACCCTACTTTGACCATGGATTGTGGAACAATGAAAAATTTACCCAGCTGGGGATTTTGGGAATGGATTATGCTAGCATAGAGCTAGCAAATCCCAAAAGCTCGGTCCAAACTTTGCCGTAGGGGCTAAGCATAGGCAGTACCAAGACGAAGGGTTATATGGCCAGGGGGACCCTACTTTGACCATGGATTGTGGAACAATGAAAAATTTACCCAGCTGGGGATTTTGGGAATGGATTATGCTAGCATAGAGCTAGCAAATCCCAAAAGCTCGGTCCAAACTTTGCCGTAGGGGCTAAGCATAGGCAGTACCAAGACGAAGGGTTATATGGCCAGGGGGACCCTACTTTGACCATGGATTGTGGAACAATGAAAAATTTACCCAGCTGGGGATTTTGGGAATGGATTATGCTAGCATAGAGCTAGCAAATCCCAAAAGCTCGGTCCAAACTTTGCCGTAGGGGCTAAGCATAGGCAGTACCAAGACGAAGGGTTATATGGCCAGGGGGACCCTACTTTGACCATGGATTGTGGAACAATGAAAAATTTACCCAGCTGGGGATTTTGGGAATGGATTATGCTAGCATAGAGCTAGCAAATCCCAAAAGCTCGGTCCAAACTTTGCCGTAGGGGCTAAGCATAGGCTAGTACCAAGACGAAGGGTTATATGGCCAGGGGGACCCTACTTTGACCATGGATTGTGGAACAATGAAAAATTTACCCAGCTGGGGATTTTGGGAATGGATTATGCTAGCATAGAGCTAGCAAATCCCAAAAGCTCGGTCCAAACTTTGCCGTAGGGGCTAAGCATAGGCAGTACCAAGACGAAGGGTTATATGGCCAGGGGGACCCTACTTTGACCATGGATTGTGGAACAATGAAAAATTTACCCAGCTGGGGATTTTGGGAATGGATTATGCTAGCATAGAGCTAGCAAATCCCAAAAGCTCGGTCCAAACTTTGCCGTAGGGGCTAAGCATAGGCAGTACCAAGACGAAGGGTTATATGGCCAGGGGGACCCTACTTTGACCATGGATTGTGGAACAATGAAAAATTTACCCAGCTGGGGATTTTGGGAATGGATTATGCTAGCATAGAGCTAGCAAATCCCAAAAGCTCGGTCCAAACTTTGCCGTAGGGGCTAAGCATAGGCAGTACCAAGACGAAGGGTTATATGGCCAGGGGGACCCTACTTTGACCATGGATTGTGGAACAATGAAAAATTTACCCAGCTGGGGATTTTGGGAATGGATTATGCTAGCATAGAGCTAGCAAATCCCAAAAGCTCGGTCCAAACTTTGCCGTAGGGGCTAAGCATAGGCAGTACCAAGACGAAGGGTTATATGGCCAGGGGGACCCTACTTTGACCATGGATTGTGGAACAATGAAAAATTTACCCAGCTGGGGATTTTGGGAATGGATTATGCTAGCATAGAGCTAGCAAATCCCAAAAGCTCGGTCCAAACTTTGCCGTAGGGGCTAAGCATAGGCAGTACCAAGACGAAGGGTTATATGGCCAGGGGGACCCTACTTTGACCATGGATTGTGGAACAATGAAAAATTTACCCAGCTGGGGATTTTGGGAATGGATTATGCTAGCATAGAGCTAGCAAATCCCAAAAGCTCGGTCCAAACTTTGCCGTAGGGGCTAAGCATAGGCAGTACCAAGACGAAGGGTTATATGGCCAGGGGGACCCTACTTTGACCATGGATTGTGGAACAATGAAAAATTTACCCAGCTGGGGATTTTGGGAATGGATTATGCTAGCATAGAGCTAGCAAATCCCAAAAGCTCGGTCCAAACTTTGCCGTAGGGGCTAAGCATAGGCAGTACCAAGACGAAGGGTTATATGGCCAGGGGGACCCTACTTTGACCATGGATTGTGGAACAATGAAAAATTTACCCAGCTGGGGATTTTGGGAATGGATTATGCTAGCATAGAGCTAGCAAATCCCAAAAGCTCGGTCCAAACTTTGCCGTAGGGGCTAAGCATAGGCAGTACCAAGACGAAGGGTTATATGGCCAGGGGGACCCTACTTTGACCATGGATTGTGGAACAATGAAAAATTTACCCAGCTGGGGATTTTGGGAATGGATTATGCTAGCATAGAGCTAGCAAATCCCAAAAGCTCGGTCCAAACTTTGCCGTAGGGGCTAAGCATAGGCAGTACCAAGACGAAGGGTTATATGGCCAGGGGGACCCTACTTTGACCATGGATTGTGGAACAATGAAAAATTTACCCAGCTGGGGATTTTGGGAATGGATTATGCTAGCATAGAGCTAGCAAATCCCAAAAGCTCGGTCCAAACTTTGCCGTAGGGGCTAAGCATAGGCAGTACCAAGACGAAGGGTTATATGGCCAGGGGGACCCTACTTTGACCATGGATTGTGGAACAATGAAAAATTTACCCAGCTGGGGATTTTGGGAATGGATTATGCTAGCATAGAGCTAGCAAATCCCAAAAGCTCGGTCCAAACTTTGCCGTAGGGGCTAAGCATAGGCAGTACCAAGACGAAGGGTTATATGGCCAGGGGGACCCTACTTTGACCATGGATTGTGGAACAATGAAAAATTTACCCAGCTGGGGATTTTGGGAATGGATTATGCTAGCATAGAGCTAGCAAATCCAAAAGCTCGGTCCAAACTTTGCCGTAGGGGCTAAGCATAGGCAGTACCAAGACGAAGGGTTATATGGCCAGGGGGACCCTACTTTGACCATGGATTGTGGAACAATGAAAAATTTACCCAGCTGGGGATTTTGGGAATGGATTATGCTAGCATAGAGCTAGCAAATCCAAAAGCTCGGTCCAAACTTTGCCGTAGGGGCTAAGCATAGGCAGTACCAAGACGAAGGGGTTATATGGCCAGGGGGACCCTACTTTGACCATGGATTGTGGAACAATGAAAAATTTACCCAGCTGGGGATTTTGGGAATGGATTATGCTAGCATAGAGCTAGCAAATCCCAAAAGCTCGGTCCAAACTTTGCCGTAGGGGCTAAGCATAGGCAGTACCAAGACGAAGGGTTATATGGCCAGGGGGACCCCTACTTTGACCATGGATTGTGGAACAATGAAAAATTTACCCAGCTGGGGATTTTGGGAATGGATTATGCTAGCATAGAGCTAGCAAATCCCAAAAGCTCGGTCCAAACTTTGCCGTAGGGGCTAAGCATAGGCAGTACCAAGACGAAGGGTTATATGGCCAGGGGGACCCTACTTTGACCATGGATTGTGGAACAATGAAAAATTTACCCAGCTGGGGATTTTGGGAATGGATTATGCTAGCATAGAGCTAGCAAATCCCAAAAGCTCGGTCCAAACTTTGCCGTAGGGGCTAAGCATAGGCAGTACCAAGACGAAGGGTTATATGGCCAGGGGGACCCTACTTTGACCATGGATTGTGGAACAATGAAAAATTTACCCAGCTGGGGATTTTGGGAATGGATTATGCTAGCATAGAGCTAGCAAATCCCAAAAGCTCGGTCCAAACTTTGCCGTAGGGGCTAAGCATAGGCAGTACCAAGACGAAGGGTTATATGGCCAGGGGGACCCTACTTTGACCATGGATTGTGGAACAATGAAAAATTTACCCAGCTGGGGATTTTGGGAATGGATTATGCTAGCATAGAGCTAGCAAATCCCAAAAGCTCGGTCCAAACTTTGCCGTAGGGGCTAAGCATAGGCAGTACCAAGACGAAGGGTTATATGGCCAGGGGGACCCTACTTTGACCATGGATTGTGGAACAATGAAAAATTTACCCAGCTGGGGATTTTGGGAATGGATTATGCTAGCATAGAGCTAGCAAATCCCAAAAGCTCGGTCCAAACTTTGCCGTAGGGGCTAAGCATAGGCAGTACCAAGACGAAGGGTTATATGGCCAGGGGGACCCTACTTTGACCATGGATTGTGGAACAATGAAAAATTTACCCAGCTGGGGATTTTGGGAATGGATTATGCTAGCATAGAGCTAGCAAATCCCAAAAGCTCGGTCCAAACTTTGCCGTAGGGGCTAAGCATAGGCAGTACCAAGACGAAGGGTTATATGGCCAGGGGGACCCTACTTTGACCATGGATTGTGGAACAATGAAAAATTTACCCAGCTGGGGATTTTGGGAATGGATTATGCTAGCATAGAGCTAGCAAATCCCAAAAGCTCGGTCCAAACTTTGCCGTAGGGGCTAAGCATAGGCAGTACCAAGACGAAGGGTTATATGGCCAGGGGGACCCTACTTTGACCATGGATTGGGGAACAATGAAAAATTTACCCAGCTGGGGATTTTGGGAATGGATTATGCTAGCATAGAGCTAGCAAATCCCAAAAGCTCGGTCCAAACTTTGCCGTAGGGGCTAAGCATAGGCAGTACCAAGACGAAGGGTTATATGGCCAGGGGGACCCTACTTTGACCATGGATTGGGGAACAATGAAAAATTTACCCAGCTGGGGATTTTGGGAATGGATTATGCTAGCATAGAGCTAGCAAATCCCAAAAGCTCGGTCCAAACTTTGCCGTAGGGGCTAAGCATAGGCAGTACCAAGACGAAGGGTTATATGGCCAGGGGGACCCTACTTTGACCATGGATTGTGGAACAATGAAAAATTTACCCAGCTGGGGATTTTGGGAATGGATTATGCTAGCATAGAGCTAGCAAATCCCAAAAGCTGGGTCCAAACTTTGCCGTAGGGGCTAAGCATAGGCAGTACCAAGACGAAGGGTTATATGGCCAGGGGGACCCTACTTTGACCATGGATTGTGGAACAATGAAAAATTTACCCAGCTGGGGATTTTGGGAATGGATTATGCTAGCATAGAGCTAGCAAATCCCAAAAGCTCGGTCCAAACTTTGCCGTAGGGGCTAAGCATAGGCAGTACCAAGACGAAGGGTTATATGGCCAGGGGGACCCTACTTTGACCATGGATTGTGGAACAATGAAAAATTTACCCAGCTGGGGATTTTGGGAATGCATTATGCTAGCATAGAGCTAGCAAATCCCAAAAGCTCGGTCCAAACTTTGCCGTAGGGGCTAAGCATAGGCAGTACCAAGACGAAGGGGTATATGGCCAGGGGGACCCTACTTTGACCATGGATTGTGGAACAATGAAAAATTTACCCAGCTGGGGATTTTGGGAATGGATTATGCTAGCATAGAGCTAGCAAATCCCAAAAGCTCGGTCCAAACTTTGCCGTAGGGGCTAAGCATAGGCAGTACCAAGACGAAGGGTTATATGGCCAGGGGGACCCTACTTTGACCATGGATTGTGGAACAATGAAAAATTTACCCAGCTGGGGATTTTGGGAATGGATTATGCTAGCATAGAGCTAGCAAATCCCAAAAGCTCGGTCCAAACTTTGCCGTAGGGGCTAAGCATAGGCAGTACCAAGACGAAGGGTTATATGGCCAGGGGGACCCTACTTTGACCATGGATTGTGGAACAATGAAAAATTTACCCAGCTGGGGATTTTGGGAATGGATTATGCTAGCATAGAGCTAGCAAATCCCAAAAGCTCGGTCCAAACTTTGCCGTAGGGGCTAAGCATAGGCAGTACCAAGACGAAGGGTTATATGGCCAGGGGGACCCTACTTTGACCATGGATTGTGGAACAATGAAAAATTTACCCAGCTGGGGATTTTGGGAATGGATTATGCTAGCATAGAGCTAGCAAATCCCAAAAGCTCGGTCCAAACTTTGCCGTAGGGGCTAAGCATAGGCAGTACCAAGACGAAGGGTTATATGGCCAGGGGGACCCTACTTTGACCATGGATTGTGGAACAATGAAAAATTTACCCAGCTGGGGATTTTGGGAATGGATTATGCTAGCATAGAGCTAGCAAATCCCAAAAGCTCGGTCCAAACTTTGCCGTAGGGGCTAAGCATAGGCAGTACCAAGACGAAGGGTTATATGGCCAGGGGGACCCTACTTTGACCATGGATTGTGGAACAATGAAAAATTTACCCAGCTGGGGATTTTGGGAATGGATTATGCTAGCATAGAGCTAGCAAATCCCAAAAGCTCGGTCCAAACTTTGCCGTAGGGGCTAAGCATAGGCAGTACCAAGACGAAGGGGTATATGGCCAGGGGGACCCTACTTTGACCATGGATTGTGGAACAATGAAAAATTTACCCAGCTGGGGATTTTGGGAATGGATTATGCTAGCATAGAGCTAGCAAATCCCAAAAGCTCGGTCCAAACTTTGCCGTAGGGGCTAAGCATAGGCAGTACCAAGACGAAGGGGTATATGGCCAGGGGGACCCTACTTTGACCATGGATTGTGGAACAATGAAAAATTTACCCAGCTGGGGATTTTGGGAATGGATTATGCTAGCATAGAGCTAGCAAATCCCAAAAGCTCGGTCCAAACTTTGCCGTAGGGGCTAAGCATAGGCAGTACCAAGACGAAGGGTTATATGGCCAGGGGGACCCTACTTTGACCATGGATTGTGGAACAATGAAAAATTTACCCAGCTGGGGATTTTGGGAATGGATTATGCTAGCATAGAGCTAGCAAATCCCAAAAGCTCGGTCCAAACTTTGCCGTAGGGGCTAAGCATAGGCAGTACCAAGACGAAGGGTTATATGGCCAGGGGGACCCTACTTTGACCATGGATTGTGGAACAATGAAAAATTTACCCAGCTGGGGATTTTGGAATGGATTATGCTAGCATAGAGCTAGCAAATCCCAAAAGCTCGGTCCAAACTTTGCCGTAGGGGCTAAGCATAGGCAGTACCAAGACGAAGGGTTATATGGCCAGGGGGACCCTACTTTGACCATGGATTGTGGAACAATGAAAAATTTACCCAGCTGGGGATTTTGGGAATGGATTATGCTAGCATAGAGCTAGCAAATCCCAAAAGCTCGGTCCAAACTTTGCCGTAGGGGCTAAGCATAGGCAGTACCAAGACGAAGGGTTATATGGCCAGGGGGACCCTACTTTGACCATGGATTGTGGAACAATGAAAAATTTACCCAGCTGGGGATTTTGGGAATGGATTATGCTAGCATAGAGCTAGCAAATCCCAAAAGCTCGGTCCAAACTTTGCCGTAGGGGCTAAGCATAGGCAGTACCAAGACGAAGGGTTATATGGCCAGGGGGACCCTACTTTGACCATGGATTGTGGAACAATGAAAAATTTACCCAGCTGGGGATTTTGGGAATGGATTATGCTAGCATAGAGCTAGCAAATCCCAAAAGCTCGGTCCAAACTTTGCCGTAGGGGCTAAGCATAGGCAGTACCAAGACGAAGGGTTATATGGCCAGGGGGACCCTACTTTGACCATGGATTGTGGAACAATGAAAAATTTACCCAGCTGGGGATTTTGGGAATGGATTATGCTAGCATAGAGCTAGCAAATCCCAAAAGCTCGGTCCAAACTTTGCCGTAGGGGCTAAGCATAGGCAGTACCAAGACGAAGGGTTATATGGCCAGGGGGACCCTACTTTGACCATGGATTGTGGAACAATGAAAAATTTACCCAGCTGGGGATTTTGGGAATGGATTATGCTAGCATAGAGCTAGCAAATCCCAAAAGCTCGGTCCAAACTTTGCCGTAGGGGCTAAGCATAGGCAGTACCAAGACGAAGGGTTATATGGCCAGGGGGACCCTACTTTGACCATGGATTGTGGAACAATGAAAAATTTACCCAGCTGGGGATTTTGGGAATGGATTATGCTAGCATAGTTCTAGCAAATCCCAAAAGCTCGGTCCAAACTTTGCCGTAGGGGCTAAGCATAGGCAGTACCAAGACGAAGGGTTATATGGCCAGGGGGACCCTACTTTGACCATGGATTGTGGAACAATGAAAAATTTACCCAGCTGGGGATTTTGGGAATGGATTATGCTAGCATAGAGCTAGCAAATCCCAAAAGCTCGGTCCAAACTTTGCCGTAGGGGCTAAGCATAGGCAGTACCAAGACGAAGGGTTATATGGCCAGGGGGACCCTACTTTGACCATGGATTGTGGAACAATGAAAAATTTACCCAGCTGGGGATTTTGGGAATGGATTATGCTAGCATAGAGCTAGCAAATCCCAAAAGCTCGGTCCAAACTTTGCCGTAGGGGCTAAGCATAGGCAGTACCAAGACGAAGGGTTATATGGCCAGGGGGACCCTACTTTGACCATGGATTGTGGAACAATGAAAAATTTACCCAGCTGGGGATTTTGGGAATGGATTATGCTAGCATAGAGCTAGCTGCCCCAAGATTTTTGGTACCAATATGGAATGTTCCCTACGGCAAAGTTTGGGCCGAGTTTTCGGGATATGCTAGTACTATCTTAACACTATCTAGCCCTTTAATCCCCTGCGGGGTAAATTTTTACTTCTTTCTTGATTGTTGGTCAAATTTGGGTGCCCTCGACCGTCTGCCCCAACATCTTGGTACCCCTATGGAATAAGCCCTGCGGCAAAGTTTAGACCGAGCTTTTAGGATTTGCTAGTACTATCGTAGCCCTATATAGTCCTTTAATCCCTAGCTGGGTAAATTTTCACTTTTTTCTTGATTGTTGGTCAAAGTTGGGTACCCTCGTCCGTCTGCCTCTACATCTTAGTACCCATATGGAATGAGCCCTACGGCAAAGTTTGGACCGAACTTTTGGGATATGCTATAACTGTCCTACCACTATCTAGCCCTATAATCCCCTGCTGGGTAAATTTTTACTTTTTTCTTGATAGTTGGTCAAATTTGGGTACCCTCGTCCGTCTGCCCCTACATCTTGGTACCCCTATGGAATGAGCCCTACGGCAAAGTCTGGGCCGAGCTTTAAGGATATGCTAGTACTATCCAAGCACTATTCAGTCCTTTAATCCCTATCTGGGTAAATTTTAACTTTTTTCTTGATTGTTGGTCAAAGTTGGGTACCCTCGTCCGTCTGCCCCTACATCTTAGTACCCCTATGGAATGAGCCCTAC